>CAUYPK010016601.1:0-54407 GCA_963574355.1 Loris lydekkerianus | reverse complement strand
CAAAGTATCTCAGGAATGGAAGAAAAAGTATCCAATGTACTCAGTCCTACTATGAAGCTAAATTATAGCTTTCACATGAAGGCTATAACCCAACTATACCACAAGACTATGGGGAAAGGGCCAAGGAAGGGGAAGGGAGGGGGTAGGTTTTGGTGGAGGGAGGGTAATGGGTGGGGCCACATCTATGGTGCATCTTAGAATGGGTACAGGCGATTGCACTAATGTACACAGCTATGATTTAACAATAAAAAAAATTTAATCCAATGGCCATTAAATCACCAACATCATACTTTGAAGAACTTCAAAAAATACTTCTTCCTTTTTCATGGAGTCAGAGAAACACCAAAGTAGCTAATGTAATACTTAGAAATAAAATTACATCTGGAGGCATCACTTTACAAGATGTCAGGTTCTGCTACAAGTCTATAGTGTTGAAAAAGCATTGTATTGGTGCAAATATAGAGACATACATCTATGGAATAGAATAGAAATCTTAGAGATGAAAACAGCCTCACTTTTCCACCTCATCTTTGATTAAAGAGGAAAAGAATCTTTGTTTAATAAATGGTGCTGGGAGAACTGGTACATACAAAAGAAACTAGACCTGCATCTCTCACCACTTAGAAAAACTGACTCATGATGGATAAAATATTTAAATTTAAGACACACAATGATTAAATAGAAGAAAGTGTGGGAAAAACTCTTGGTATCAGCTTGGGGAAGAATTTTATGAAGAAGACTCCAATGGCAAGCACAACAACAACAAAAATAAATAAATGGGACCTGATGAAGTTACAAAGCTTCATCACAGTTAAGGACACAAAAATTAAAGCAAATAGACAACCTTCACAATAGGAGAAAATATTAGCATGTTACAAGTCTGACAAAGAACTGATATACAGAGAACTCAAATTAATCAATAAAAAGAGAGTAATCAATAAGAATATTTTTATTTTTCACTGGGCAAGAGATATGAACAGAACCTTCTCTCAAGAGGATAGACAAATGTCCAATAAACACATGAAAAATGGTCATCATCCCTAATCATCATAGAAATGCAAATCAAAACCACTTTGAGATATCACCTATCCCCAGTAAGAATAGCTCACATCACAGAGTTGCAAAGCTACAGATGCTGGCAAGGGTGTGGAGAGAAGGAAACAATTTTACACTGCTGGTGGGATTGCAAGCTAATACAGATGCTGTGGAAAGCAGTATGGAGAATTCTAAAGAGATAAATCAGACCTTCCAATTGATCCTGCAATCCCATTACTAGGTATCTATGCAGAAGAAAAAGAAATTATTTTATCATAAGGACATTTGCACTTGAATGTTTAGTGCAACTCAATTCACAATTACCAAGATGTGGAATCAACCCAAATGCCCATCAATCCATGAGTGGATTAACAAACTATAATATATGTATACCATGGAATACTATTCAGCCATACAAAGATGGAGCCTTTACATCTATTGTATTAAACTCAATGAAGTTTAGGAACATTCTTCTTAGTAAAATATCACAAGAATGGAAAAGCAAATATTCAATGTGCTCAAAACTAGTATGAAACTAGTAGATGAACAACTACAGGCCCACGTGAGAGAAAAGCAATTAAATTCAAGAGGAAGGGAGGAGGGAGAATGGAGGTGAAAGAGGAAAGGAGAGGATTTTGGTGGGTTCTCATCCAATAGACACAATGTAGGGGTGGGTATATGGCATGTCTCCTGGGTGAAGGGCTCAACTACAATTTGGACTTTACCTAATAGATGCAAACAGTGTAACCTAATAGTTGCACCCTCATATTAATATGAAATTTAGAAAAATAAATAAATCTCACAGGAGGCAGCCCTCAAAGAAAATAGATGAAAAATATTTCCATCAGATCCTTAAAGGTGTCATGCTTTGAGTTAATCTTTCCTAGATTCTGACAAAGGACCTTGGAAAGGCTGACTGCATCAATGTAGATTTTATTTATTGTTACAAGTTTCCCCTACAAAAGACATATTTTCAGCTGTTCTTATTTTTTTAGCCTCTCTGAATAGCCTTCTTGAAATATGCTCAGTGGAGCATATTTTGGGATGAAATATTTTGCTTTCAGTTTCTTCCAGACACTGGGTGAGGTTTATAAGTAGTGCACTGCAAAATAATTTAAATTTAATTCTAGCATTCTGGGAGACCAAGGTAGGTGGATTGCTTGAACTCAGGAGTTTGAGAACAGCATGAGCAAGAGCAAGACCCTGTCTCTACTAGAAACAGAAAAAAACTAGCAGGGCATTGTGTCTGGTACCTGTACGCCCAACTACTTGGGAGGCTGAGGTAAGAGGATCACTTGAGCCCAAGATTTTGAGGTTGCTGTGAGCTATGATGATGCCACAGCACTCTACCCAGGGCAACAGAGCAAGCCTCTGTCTCAAAAATGAATGAATGAATGAATGAATTTGGTGGATCCCAGAACAGAATGTATTGGAGAGTATCTTTTAGTTCCTTAGCTATTCTCTGTTTCCCTTTCTGCAAATGTATCCCACGTGAGGGAAGACAAGTGCAAGCTGAAAGGTTAAAAGGAAAAGGGCCAAAGGAAGTCTGTTTGACCCAATGTATAATCTATGTAATATTGTTTAAAATTCTTTTCTATCAATTTTCTTTTTCAGATTGTGAAGCATTTGCCTGATAATCATATCAGTAAGGGATAAAGGCAGGCCTCTAAATTTAGTGGAAAAGGATGGGGCCTCTGGCTTTAGTTGTGTACTTAACATCCTTCTCTGTTCTATCATTCCCTAGGGGTAGGGTGTCAGTCTCTTTAGTCTGGCCTGGGTAAGTAATAATTGCAATTTTAGTAGCAGAGTGAATAACTTGTAATATAGCAGGAATTACATGTTCTTTGACAATTAAAATACTAGCACAAGTTAAGAATCCACAGGATTTCCAGATTGTGCAGACAGCACAGCAGACTTCAAAAGCATCTGGAGTCTTTGTGAAGAGTAACAGTTTTTTTCTTTTTCAATAATTGCAAGCTCTAGTAAGGGCTATAAGCTCAGGAGCTTGGGGTAACTCTAGAGTAGGCAAAAAATATCCCTCAAGTGTTTCATGTGGGGAAACTATAATTTAGAGTTACTATGTTTCCCCTGAAATTCAGATTACAATAGCCTATAATGGAGGAATGGCCTGTAAAAGGTAAAAAGGTTTTCTATCTCTCTATAACATCCTCCACTCTTTTGGGGAATTAAAAACTGCATCCCTTCCTCAAGCCAGTGGTTGGGAGGAGAAGGGGGTGTCCTTTATTCTTTGTACCAGATAATATAGCTCAACAGGATTGTCTGGGTAGAATTTTTGAGATTATTTTAGCCAAATAAGATAATCAAATGGATTAATTGAAACCATGAACTATAGTAGAGCAATAGCCTGAAGCTGAAAACCTCCCCTTACAAAGCTCTGTTATTTTTGCTCAGAGGTAGGATGTTGGTGCTATCAAGTGGGAGTCTGCTAATATCCTCAGCTGCTGGAAAATTATCAAACATTCTTTTCCCTCTCCTCAAACCACTTGTCATTTTTCTTCTGATGTGGCCTCAAGGACAACTGCTGAACTTTCAATAATAAACTTTCAGAGAGTAAAAGAAGTCTAGGTGTCAGACTCTCAGGGCTTTTGAAATCCCACAGGTAGTTTTTATGATATCTTCCAGGCCTCACATTCCAGTGGATTGACTGATCTGTCCAGACTGGTTGCCCATACCAAGAAACCAACTCAAGTGGAATCATGACCCCAGGAATCAAAACAACACAACAGACTTTCACACTCCTGTAATTTTGCCCCAGACTGAGCAAATTAACAAACCTAATCATTTAATCCCCTGCCTGTCAAACTATCTTTAAAACCCATACCTGCTAGCTTCTAAAGGAGGCAGATTTGAGAGATTCCCTGTCTCCCCACTCAGAACTCTGAAATAAACTCTCCATTGCTACCCTGACTATCTCAGTACATTGGCTCTCTCTGCTCAGTGGGCAGTACAACCCTGCTGGGTGGTAACACCTACAAATCCCTGGAGTCAAAGTGATGGTAAATGAGTATATTCCTCTAATGAGGATCCAGAATAGACCCCTCACTTCAAATAACCAAATTTTTGACTTCTTCTAGACTTTTGGGATGGATTTCCCCAGTTGGGTGTGACTTGGTCACCATAGAACCTTGGTTGGAAGAAATAGCCTTACAAACTTATCAGTCATATGGTTTTATAACTTATGCCCCAGAGAGATATGTTTTTGTATATCAACAAAAAGGAAAGTCTTGGGCCTATACATGCGCTAAAGAGGGAGATTATTGTTGGTATTTATCAAGATTCTCTATTACTCCTTTTGCTGTACATAATGACTCAGATATCAAAACTGGACTGTTTCCCTAAAAACTGTTTTCACAGGCAACTAGGAGAATTTTGGATACAGACTCCATCCAGGAACCTACAGGGAGTATCTCCCAGGAGTACCCCTGGCGAGGGGTTGCAGCACAACAACATGTGCTCTGTAACCTATCTACATACAACCTTGAGGAAATAGCTAATAAAACTGCAGCTATAACACCTGCCCAGAAGAAATCTTTAGAACCTTTCACTCAAGTAATTGTGATAATCACAGCCCTCTTGATTATATTTAGAACAAAGGGCTATTTGTGTTATAGCTGATTGCTCATGCTGTGTGTATGCACACGTGTGTGCACAAACACATACATACATCTGTCAGTGAAAGTAGAAATGCATATTGATAGTATATGCATTTGGTTACAACATGTCAGATGATGATGAATGGGGCTAGGAGATTTGTTCTCAACAATGTTTTCTTGGATTCCTCGGGGAATTTGCTCTGTTCTTTCTGGGATCCTAAACTTTGGTTTCTCTTTTGTATTAATTATTTTTCTAACTTACCTAACAATAAATATGTTAATCAAGGACAATATTGATCAAATAAAGATTTATGGCTATGGTAGATATGTAATGATGTTGAAGATATATGATCATCAACTTAAGATTCATATGTACTTTTTTCCCCAAAAATTAATGGTAGGGTATGTATGATTAGGTTACATTGTTTGCATTTATATTACTCTACCTCCATTTGTAAGGTAAAGTCCAAGTGGCAGTTGTGACCTTCACCTGCCACCCAGGAAGGGTGTCATTTACCCATACATTGTATGGGTACATACATTGTGTGGGAACTTACCAATCCTCTTCTTTCTTTTCCCTTTTGGAATTTAATTGAGTTTTCTCTCATATGTGCATGTTGTTGTCAATCCGCAAGTTTCAACTTAGTATTGAGTACATGGGATGTTTGATTTTCCATTCTTATGATGCTTTATTTAGGAGAGTGTTCTATAAATCCATGCAGCATGTATGGAAACATGTGACAAAAGATACAAAATCTCCATCTTTTTATGGATGAATGGTATTCCATGGTATACTTATACTAAAATTTATTAATCCATTTATGTTTTGAAGTGCACTTGGGTTGTTTCCATATGTTTGTCATAGTAAATTGAGCTGTTATAAACGTTTAAGTGCAAATGTCCTTATGATAAAATGGCTCTTTTCGAGGAGATACCTAGTAATGGGGTATCAGGATCAAATGGAAGGTCTATTTTTAATTTTTTAAGGATCCTCCATACTTCTTTCCATAAAGGCTGCACTAGTTTTCAGTCCCACCAATAGTGTGTGAGTGTTCCCTTCTCTGTGCACCCTTGCTAGCATCTGTTGCTTTGGGTCCTTGTGATGTGAGCCATTCTCACTGGGGCTAAGTTACATATCAAGGTGGTTTTGAATTGAATTTCTCTAATAATTAGAGAATATGAGCATTTTCCCATGAGTGTGTTCATCATTCATCTGTCATCATGAGAAAAGATTCTGTTCACGTCTCTTGCCCAGATGGTTTACTCTTTTTTTGTTGATTTGCTTGAGTTCTTTGCAGATTTTGGTTATTAGCCCTTTGTCAGATATGTAGCCTGAAAAAATCTCTCATTTTGAAGGTTGCTCTTTGCTTTGTGTATTGTGTCTTTATCCATCTAAAAACTTTTTAACTTGGTTAGGTCCCATTTATTTATTTTTGCGGCAGGATCTTCTAAATAAATGGTTAGGTCCCATTTATTCATTTTTGCGGCAGGATCTTCTTCATAAATTCTTTCCCAAGTCTGATATTGTGAAGAGGTTTTCCCATACTTTCTCCTACAGTATTTATAGTTTTGTGTCTTTGGTGTAAAAAGGTCCCATTTATTCATTTTTGCAGCAGGATCTTCTTCATAAATTCTTTCCCAAGTCTGATATTGTGAAGAGGTTTTCCCATACTTTCTCCTACAGTATTTATAGTTTTGTGTCTTTGGTGTAAGTCTTCTATCCATTGTAAGTTAATGTTTGTAAATGGCAAGAGTTGCAAGTATAGTTTCAGCCCTTTACATGTGGCTAACCAGTTCTCCCAGTACCATTTATTAAGTAAGGATTCTTTTCCCCAATGTATGCTTTTGTTTGCTTTAAGGAAAATCAGATGAGGATATGAGGCTTGGTGTCATCTCTAAGTTCTCTGTTCTGTTCCATAGGTATATATCTCTATTTTTATGTCAATACCATACTGTTTTGATCACTACAGATTTGTAGTATAACCTGAAGTCTGATAACATGATGCCTCCAGATTTGTTCTTATTTATTAGAATTGCATTGACTATTCAGTGTTTTATTTGGTTTCATAAAAAATGAAGGACCATTTTTTCAAGTTCTTCAAAGTGTGACAATGGAATTTAATGGGTATTGCACTAAATATGTAGATTGTTCTGTGTAGTATAGATATTTTAACAATGTTGATTCTTCCTAGCCAAGAGCATGATATAGTCTTCCATTTGTTAGCATCCTCTGTTATTTCTTTTTGAATGATTCATAGTTCTCTCTGTAGAGATCCTTCACATCCTTTGTTTAGCAAATCCTAAAATATTTCATTTTCTTTGGAGCTATTGTGAAGGGTATTGTATTTTTTATTTGATTTTCAGCTTGCTTGTTGTTGGTGTACATGAAGGCCACTTATTTCTGAACACTGATTTTGCATACTGAGATGTTGGTTTATTTCTTGTTCACTTCCAGGATTCTCCTGGTTGAATCCTTAGGGATTTTTAAGCAAAATATCATCTCATCAGGAAAAAGTGATAGTTTGACATCGTTTTTCCCTGATATCCTTCTCTTGCCTGAATGCATTGGCTGGGACTTCCAGCACTATGTTAAACAGCAGTGGTGATCATGGATGGTTCCATTTCTAAGAGGGAATGCTTTCCATTTTTCTCTGTTCAGTATGATGTTGGCTGCAGGTTTGTTGTAGATGGCTTCTATCAGTGTAAGAAATGTTCCATCTATCCCTATTTTCTTAAGTGTTCAACAACAACAACAACAACAACCACAACAACAACAAAGAGCACGGTGAATTTTGTCAAATGCTTTTTTCTGCATCTCTTCAGAGGATCAGATAGTCTTTGCTTTTTCTTCTGTTATATGCTGGATTACATTCATGGATTTGTATATGTTGAACCAGCCTTTCAGCCCTGGAATAAAGCCCATCTGGTCACAATGTATTACTTGTTTGACACACAGCTGAATTCTATTTGCTATGATAATAGTGAGTATTTTTATGTCAATATTCCTGAATAATATTGGTCTATAGTTTTCTTTTCTGTCAAGTTTTGGAATCAGGATGTTACTTGCTTTGTAGAAGGCACTGGGGAGGGTTCCTTTTTGAATTACATACTTCAATTAGGTATAAGAAGGTTTGGTTGGAATTCTGGAATAAAAATGTCTGGTCCAGGACTTTTTTGTTGTTGTTGTTGTTGTTGGAAGCTTTTTTATTGTCATTGCAATTTTGGTACTTCATATTGGTCTGTTTTAGAGTTCTTTTTCTTCCTGCTTAAGTGTAAGGGAGCTAATGTGGTTGCAGAAATTGGTCCATTTCCTTCACATTTTCAAATTTCTGGGCATAAAGTTTTTTGTAATATTCAGAGATGATCTTTTGTATTGCTATGGTTTCTATTGTTATTTCACCTTTCTCATTTCTGATTAATGTTTTTAGAGATCTTACTTTTCTGTTTCTGGTTAATCTGGCCAAAGTTTATTGATTTTATTCATTTTTTTCAAGGAATCAACTTTTTGATTTTTTCATCTTCCAAATGGTTCTTTTGTTCTTGATTTCATTTAGTTCTGATCTTATTTTGGATATCTTTTTTCTTTTTTACTAAGTTTGGGAATGGATTGAATTTCCTTTTCCACCTGCTTGATATGATTTGTTAGATTATTCATTTACACTTTTTTATGCTTCTGGCTATGGGCATTTAATGCAATACATTTCCCTCTTATGACTTCTTTTGCAGTATCCCACAAGTTTTGATAGCTTGTGTCTTCATTGTCATTTTATTCAAGGAATCTACTGATTTCCTTCTTTATCTCCTCCTTGACCCAGCTATTGTTCAGCAAGAGGTTATTCAGTTTCCATAACTTTGTGTGGGAATGTGCATTTGTGTTAGAATTGAATTCTACTTTTATTCCATTGTGGTCTATGAAGATACAAGGTATAATTTCTTTTCTTTTAAATTTGTTGAGGATTGATTTGTTTCAAAGGATATGTTCTTTTTCAGAGAATGATTCATGAGCTGGTGTGAAGAACACATATTCAGTAGTATTGGGGTGAAATATTCTGTATAAATCTGTTACACCCATTTGTTCTAGAGTTGTGTTTAAGCCCATTGTTTCTTTAGTTTCTGCTTAGGGAATGTATCCAGTTCTGTCAGTGGGGATGTTAAAGTCCCCAACTGTGATGGTGTCATAGGTTATCACATTGTTGAAATCAAGTAGGGTTCATTTTATAAATCTGAGGGTGTTAAGGTTGGTTGCATGAACATTTAGGATTGAAATGTCTTCTTGTTGTATTGTTCCCTTGACCATTATATAGTGTCTATCTTTACTTTTGTAGCTTTAAAGTCACAAAAACAATTGTGACTCCCACTTCCTTTTGGTTTCTATTTATTTGAAATATTATTTTGCAACCCTTACCCTGAGTCGTGAAATGTCCTTGGAAGTTAGAAGTGTTTCCCGAAGGCAACATGTACTTGACATGTACTTTTTTAATCCAATGAGCAAGTCTGTGCATGTTTAGTAGGGAATTCAAGACATTCACAATTATTGAGAGAACTCATCTTGCTATGGAGTGGTCTGTTGCCTTATTTTATCACTTGGGCCATTGTGGAAACCAGAATTTGTCCTTTAGGTTCCAGATGTCTTTACTTTGCTGATGTTCCATTGAGTTGGTCTCTGTATAATACAGGTGTGAGAATTACCTACAAAGATGGTCCTATCATGGCAAATTTCCTCAAATTTGTTTGTCAGTAAAACATTTGATTTCTCCATCAAATATGAAGCTTAGTTTTGCAGGATACAGAATCCTAGGCTGAAAGTTGTTTTGGTTGAGAAGGTTGAGAGTGGGAGCCAATTCTCTTCTGACATGTAAAGTTTCTGCTAAAAAGTCTGCTCTTTCCCTTATGTATTTGCCCTTCTAAGTCAACTGCTGCTTATTCCTGGCTGCTTGAAAGATTTTCATTTTGACTGAAGTTAATTACAATGTGCCTAATTTACATGCTTATTTTTGGGAACTCTTGATTATTATAAGAAGCTATCATGAATCCTAATTGCAATAGGGTCTCTGAATTCTATGAAGTAAGGAGATATACTATGAAACACATGGACATTTAAGCACTAAGTTCAGATCCTGATAATGCTTCTTTCTATTCATGCACCCTTAGGCAACTTAATATCTTCCCCATCTTTAGTTTCCTCATCTCTAAAGTACACTTAATAGTACTTACTCTGAAGGTCTTTGTGAAGATTCAGTCCAATGTAGGCTGGGTTTGGTGGCTCATGCCTGTAATCCTAACACTCTAGGAGGCCAAGATGGGTGGATTGCCTGAGCTCATAAGTTCAAGACAAACCTAAGCCAGAGAGAGACACACATCTCTAAAAAAAAAAAAAAAAAAAAATTGACTTGGCTTTGTGGCAGGCGTCTGTAGTCTCAGCTACTTGGGAGACTGAGATAAAGGGATCACTTGAGTCCAAGACTTTGAGGTTGCTGAGAGCTAGATGCCATGGAACTCTACCAAGGGCAACAAAGTAAGACTCTGTCTCAAAAAAAAAAAAAAAAAAAGGAGAAGAAGAAGAAGAAGAAACATTAAATGAAATGTACATTAAACAAACCCACCATATCCCAACCTTTAGTTAAGTGATAAAGTGGGTTTTAAGATTCAAATTCAGACCCAGGAACTGGGATTAAGTTTCCCAAACCAAGACGTGATAAAGGTTACACTATTATTGAAGTGTGGGCATAGAGGGAGAACTGGTTTAGAAAAAATAAGGTATTCTGAGAAGGGATCCTATAGTCTACTCATAAATAACAGTTAATTATTTTAAAGGAAATTGTGGTCAGTTGATCTTGTTCAATTCTAGGACAATTAATTTATTTACTCATTAAATAAATACTTAGTGAATAATAACTATGTATGCACCATTACACAAGAAATATACATAGGAAGGACACAATCACTACATCTAAAATATAATGTAAGTAGAGAAATCAATAAAATGTATGGCATGAGAAACTCAAGGTGTCCAGATGTAAGACAACTAAACTAATCTTGTCCGGGGAGAAGAAAGTGTCAAGGAAGTTGTCTTGGAAGAGATCCCCTCTTTAGTAAGTTGTAAGGATAAATATCAATTACCCAAGAAGAATGGATGGAAGGATAGTCAAGATGCAGAGAATAAATAGCATATAAAAAAGCAAAGAATTTGAATAAATATAGCAAATATGAGGAACTGCTTCTAATAAAGCATGGCTTGATATGAACTTAAATTCTACTGGGAGGAAGACTGAACATAAGTCAACAAGATGGAAACATAATGATAAATTCTATCATGAAAGTGAAAGGGCTATTACTTAGTATATCAATAGTCAGAAATGCTTCACTGAGAAGATACCATTTTAGTTGAGATGTGAACAATGAATCAGACATGTGAAGATCCGGGAGCAGATTGCTCAGTAAAAGCTAAGACTGAAAGCAAGAACAAACTTCTGTGCAATGGAGAGAGAAGCCAGTGTGGCTGCAAAGTTGGGGGAATGGGCTGTCATAAGACTGTGGTAGTAGATGAGATAAGAGCTAAGAAGGGGACAGATCACATAGACAATGTTAAGATTTGGCTTTTCTCGTCAGTGAGGTAGAAAGTTGTTGAAGGATTTTGGCAGGGACATGATGTAATCAAATTTACATTTTTATACCAAGAAAAATATGTAAAATGAAGTTAGAAAGATAGATAAAATCAGATCATAAATCAATGTGTGCCCTACCAAGGAATCTGGCTTTTACCTGAAGACTAAAAGTTGCTGATGGATTTGAAGTAGAAGAGTCAGAATAAAATATAAATTCTAGAATGATAACCTGGAAACTTGCGGAAGATGAATTTGAGGGACAAATCTATAGTCAAAGAGACCATTTAAGAGATTTTCAAAAGTATGCAGACAAAATCTAAAAGGATAGGAATTAAAGAAATTAGTTTGAGAATGAAGAGGAAGAAAAAGTTTCAGTGCTTAACTATACAAATGGATGGACTTGATGGAGTAAGGAGGTTAGAGAGAGGAAGCAGGCTGGGATATCTCCCAGGTTTTGTACTTAGGTCTCTTCGTATATAGTGAGGGACCAATTCACTTAATAGAGAACAAAGTAATAGAAACAAATACATTTTCTAAGTGTTTTAAATGAAAGGACTGTAAGACTTATCAAAAATTTTATAGACAAATTTATTTCGAACATATGTCAATTTTTTCCTTTTTTGTCAAAGGAAAGGGAGGTACAGGGAGGGAGCCACATGTCAGAGTATTAACTTTTATTAACAAGTTGAGTGACTAAAAAAGGAAACCACTCAGGTGACTAAAATAAGAAAAGTAAACTAATTCAGAGAAGGTGTGAGGTATTACACAGGTGGGAAACAATACTTACAGGGGCAACTAAAACTTTTTTTTCCCCTACAGGCAGGGTCTCTGTCTATCTCCCAGGCTGTAATGCAGTGGTGTGATCATTGATCATATAGTTCACTGCAAGTTCAAACTCCTGAGCTCAAGCAATCCTCCTGCCTCCACCTCCCAAAGTGCTGGGATTACAGGCATGAGCCACCAGGCCCAGCTCCAGTTATTTTGGTTTTTGTTTTTATTTATTTTTATTTTTTACAGACAGAGTCACACTTTATCACCCTCGGTAGAATGCCGTGGCATTGCACAGCTCACAGCAACCTCCAACTCCTGGGCCTAGGCAATTCTCCTACCTCAGCCTCCCAAGTAGCTGGGACCACAGGCACCCACCACAACGCCCAGCTATTTTTTTGTTGTTGTTGCAGTTTGGCCAGGGCCAGGTTTGTACCCTCCACCCTCAGTATATAGGGCCAGTGTCCTACTCACTGAGCCACAGGCACCACCCTGTTTTTATTTTTTAATAGTAAGACTGAAGATTCATTTCATAAAGTCATAAAAATATCATGTCCATATCAGTTGTTTATTAAGGAAGACTGTGGAACAATGACCAAAGATGCTAGGCAGCCAACTCCCTTCACAGGGAAAGAAAAAAGCACCACAATTGAGAAGCAAAAGAGTCCAGGCGTGGTGGCTCATACAGAGGCAGGAGGATCACTTGAGGCCAGTAGTTCAAAATTATCCTAGCCAACACAGTGAGAACTGTCTCTACAAAAAATTGTTTTAATTAGCAGGGTGTGGAGACAAGTGCCTATACTCAGGAGACTAAATCAGGGGATCACTTGATCCTAGGAGTTCAAGGTTACAGTGAGCTATGTGATACCACTGCACTCCAGCCTGGGTGATAGAGCAAGACTCTGTCTCAAAAGAAGAAAGAAAGAAAAAAAAAGAGAGAGAGAGAGAAGAAGAAGAAGAAGAAGAAGAAGAGGAAGAGGAAGAGGAAGAGGAAGAGGAAGAGGAAGAGGAAGAGGAAGAAGAAGAAGAAGAAGAAGAAGAAGAAGAAGAAGAAGAAGAAGAAGAAGAAGAAAGCATGTAATGAGAATATTAATACACTTGGGTTTCATATTAGCATAAAAAGATTTTGTCCCCAACAGTGGTGGCCAGTAGGTCCAATTACTACATAAGCATTATGAAATAGTGTTAGCAGAATCCAGAAGCAACAAGTTGTAGTTTTAAATAATTTTTTCATGGTATATAAAAACTTTGAAAAAGGATGTAGATATATAGTTTAGCCATTTGTTACCCATGGGACAAAATACCTTCGTTTGACAGTCTGAACAAAATAAGGCTGCCTTTTGAAGCTGAACATTCTAGATTCATTTTGAGGGCATCAGCGATGTTAATGAGAAAAGCAGCGAGGAATATAGGTGGCAGGGCTAGAACACTAATGGATGCAGCAGGTAATGAGTATGTTTTTTTGGTTTTTTGAGACAGAATCTCACTCAGTTGCCCTGGGGTTGAGTGCTGTGGTGTCATAGCTCACAGCAACCTCAAACTGTTGGGCTCAAGAGATTCTCTTATCTCAGCCTCCTGAGTAGCTGGGACTAAAGGTCCCTGCCACAACACTTGGCTAATTTTTCTATTTTTCTTTTCTTTTCTTTTTTTTTTTTTTTTCTTTCTTTGTTTTTTTTTAAGTAGAGATAGGGTCTCACTCTTATTCAGGATGGTCCTTTTTTTTTTTTTTTTTGAGGCAGAGGCTTACTTGTCGCCCTTGGTAGAGTACTATAGCATCACAGCTCACAGCAACCTCAAACTTTTGGGCTTAAGAGATTCTCTTGCCTCAGCCTCCAGAGTAGCTAGGACTACAGGTACCCACCAGAACACCTGGCTATTTTTAGAGATGGGTCTCGCACTGGTTCAGGTTGGTCTCAAACCTGTGAGCTCAGGCCTTGGCCCTCCTCAGCCTCCCAGAGTGCTAGGATTACAGGTATGAGCCACCAGGCCTAGCCTCTCAGGCTGGTCTTGAACTTCTAAGCTCAAGTGATCTACCCGCCTCGGCCTCCTAAAGTGCTAGAATGATAACTGCCAGCCACCCTGCCTGGCCTGCAGTATGATTTTTAATAAGTGACTGAGTTTAAGTTTTATCATCACTAAAATTCATTTACTTATTGAAGGCCTACTACATATTGGCAACTCTTGTAGGCACTGGAGAGTAAAGATGTGAATAAGAAGTAGTGGGGATAGATAGCATAGCAAATGCAAAGATCCAAAGCAAAACAAAATTTATTTGTTTGAAGAAAAGAGAAAAGTGCAGCTTACCTGCAAAGTAACGAATGGGGTTGTGGTTGCAAATGAGTTAGAGAGCTGGACAGAAGCCAGATCACAGGATCTTAAAGGTAATATTAAGGACATTGTCTTTTTTCTAAATGAGACAGAATTGATTGAAATATTTAAATTAGGAACAAGACAATATCTGATTTACATTTGTGTAAGATTGGTCCACCCAAAAGAAGAATGGATGGGAGATGGACAGTGAGCAACAGGAAAAACTATTAGGAATAAAAGCAGAAGTAGAAGTGATAAATATACTTGTGGTTGTAATAAGATGGTAGTAGCAGAGATGGTCAGACACAGACTATATTTTGTATGTAGACATAACAGGACTTTCTGAAGTGATGAATGTGGGTATGAAGAACCATCAAGAATAGCTCTTAAGATTGCTATTATAAACTGAGTAAATTAAGTTAATTAAAGGAAGGGAAAGACTAAGGGAGGTATACATTTGGGGGAATAGGGAATAGGAATTCTGTTTTCATAAGGATAATTTGTTTATTAGGTATCTACACTTTGAGATGTCAGTAGGCAATTGGGTAATATATGACTGATACTCTAGAACAGTATTTTCACCTGTTTTATCTCACAGAACACTTGACATATAGTTAAATTTCCATTGCACACTTAAATTATGTTGATCACAAAAAAAGAGTAAAAAAAAAAAGAATATACTTACCATGCTTTGAACTTCTTTTGAAAATAATTTATTAATGATTTTTGAAAATTCTCACAGCACACCTAAAATTTTTTCATGACACACTGGTCATGAAAAAACACACCACGCACTTATTGAAAATCACTGCTCTAGAACACCCATTTGCTTAGAGGGTTAGGAATGGCTCTCCTAGTACAGGCAACCATCTTGGCCTTACAATATACATCCCTGCTTTTTCTAATGGTACCAATAGTCACTCCTCACCCAGTGTTGGTTCCACCTCTTCCATCTCCAGGATCAAGATGAAACCATGACTGTGTGATTTGCTTTGAGAATGAAGTTATTGCTGGCCTAGTTTCATGTGGACATGGAATGTGCTAAAAAAATTTGTGAAATGAGAGCACCAACATGTTCTGTTTGTCAGATAGCTGTTACTCAGGCAATCCAAATCCACTCTTAACTATATACAATTTGCTCTGTATGGACTCATAAAGGTATGGGTAAAGTGGTACCTCTCAGTAAATTTATGAATTGTTATGACTGGTATCGGGCTTTATTGGGATTAGACTATGGTTGTTGGTAAACTTATAAAAGGCTGCTATGGTAACACTAAACCTAAGTGGTCTCTTATCTATTAGTTTGGTTTGAATTATTTATACTATCCTGTAGACTTAGAGACATAGCTTGTATGTCATATCTGGGAGTTAGGGGACTTGTAGTTGTAACTGTGGACACCTCTTCTGCTAAGCCAGATTTGTCTGCTAAAGCTGAAGTTCAGACTGGCTGAGTGAAGATAATCATAGGTTGTATGAGCCAATGAGAAAGAGTATATGTCTAAGATTTCAAAACAATGGATTCCAAAGCATAACTACATTAAGAATTTATTTGATTCTTACAGATGATTAAAACACTTCCAATGCTGCCTCTTTACACTGCCAGTTCTAATAAAACAGGTTTGATTTTGTTTCACAACAACTTATGCCTAATTCAGTGGAATTTAGGTCACTTTTTAATGTATTGTAATTACTTAATGTGACAGTAGGGCTGATGGCAGTTTACTAGATCATTGGTTATAATTTCAGACAAAACATTGTCTGAAGAATGGTCAGAATCCTCAAGATTGATATTAAGAGTGGATCTGGAATGCAGCTGTAAATTCCTTCCCATTTTCTCCCTTGGTGAATGTTTCCCATTTCTCCCTTAGGTGAAAGAGCCGCCTAAGCTTTCATATATCAGGAAGGGCATGAAGTAAAGCTACACTCCAAGGTGTGGGGCTAAGGAGGGACACAAAGCAGGAAGGAACTTGGGCCTGGGGCAATTGAGAAGCCTCCCTATCAGCTCTGGACTGTCTTATCTCCAGAGTTCTGTAGTGTGAGAGTAATAAACTTCCATCTTATCCTCTCTGCACATCTTGTATATCTCTGCACCAGTCTTCCTACACAATTGCCTTTTCTTCCGTGTCATCACCTCACAGACTCCGTGCTATATTTTATTTCCTGAATATTCCCATGGCCTTGGTCCATTTGTGTTGCTATAAAGGAATAGCTGGTGCTGGGTAATTTGTAAAGATAAGAGGTTTACTTAGTTCATAGTTCTGCAGGCTGTACAAGAAGCATGGTGCCAGCATCTGGTTCTGGGCTTTAGGTTGCTTCCACTCATAGAGAAAGAAGGAGAGCAGATGGCATGTGCAGAGATCACATGACAAAGAATAAGCTAGTGGGGCAGGGAGGTGCTAGGCTCTTTTTAGCAAGCAGCTTTTACTGGAACTAGGTCCCACATCCAACACTGGGTATTGGAGGGGACAAATATCCAAACTACAGCCATCTATTAATTTTTAAACTGTTTTTTTAATTTATTTAAAAATTAAATAAATTCTATAATTTATAAAATTTATCTCCTGATTCTATAATTTTTAAATTGTTTTTTTCTGAATAGAATTTTCTTCTTTTCTGCTTCTTTCTTCTTTCTTTTCTTCTTTCTTCTTCTTTCTTCTCTTCTTCTTTCTTCTTTCTTTTTCTTCTCCTTCTCCTTCTTCTTCCTCCTCCTCCATATTAAACCTTCCTACTTCTTACAAATTATACTTCCATTAGGGAATAAAGGCAAGTTACATGCTTCATCTGTCCCTCTATTTATTGTCAGCATTTACTGAACTTAATTCATGATCCCTTTTTCTTTCACTAGATTTCTAAGTATAGAGTAGTGAATTTTCTCCCTAATAGTCTATAAGAAACCTTGTGGTGTTGCCCTTACCAATCTCATTGATGACATCTTGATTTTCCCCCCATTTCTCTTTTATCTCTTATCTCTTGGCACTCCTGTGTTATTTATTTATATTTTATTTTTTTTAACTTACCATTTTCTGCATTTTAGAATGATCCTTTTATTCAGTCCTTCAATCAGCTTATGTTGAGGAAGATTGGGGAAGTGAAGGTGGTAAGTCTGATAAGTTTTAAGTAGAAAAGTAGTTTTGAAAATTTCACTTCATTTAATTTTTTCAACAACCTTTTACACTTGCTCTTAGCCAAATGGCTAAGAAGTGATTTCATTTAATAACCTTCTAAAAGAGATATTATTGATCTATTTTTAAGATAGGAAAATAGAGTTCAGAGATATTGCCCTACTCCATGAAAGACAGAGAAGTAAAAGAAGATGGAACTGAAACTTGATTACAGGTCTAATGGCATCATCTCCTGTGTTCTTTCCTTGATTGAACAGGGTCTATTCCACGTTAACCTAGACATCTGGCTATATCTCCTTTTGTTTGGTAAACATAGTGGTTGTGCAGTTACTGAATTTGAATATCTTTACATTGGCCCTGCACTTTCCAGTCTTATAACATCCCTACCAATCCCTGCAGTCTAATTCTAGGTTGCTTTGCACATTTGGTCACTTTCCTGCCTCTTAAGGCTTTTGTGTTTTCGATCTCTGCAGTTTTGTTCAAGCTCAGTTTGAAATGCTTGACCCTAAAAGTCAGAAAGGCTGGGCTAAAGTCGTACTTAAACTGTGCACTAATCTTATTGTAAGAGTGAAAAAAAGAAAAAGGGGGAAAAAAGATGGAATCTTCCTTGTTGCCAAAAGAGACTTTCCTCCTCTCCCTTTTCCTAAATTTTTCTTGAGAAAATCCGTAATTAAAATCCTTCCTCTATCTCTGTGTATGTGTGTGCATATCTTTTTAAAAGCTAAATTTGCTTCTTCTCAGATACAGCCCAAGAATCTTTTTCTTAAGGTCTTGGGAACCAACTCTTTGTAATGTAAATAAATATCAAGAAAGATAGTGCCTCTATTTCCCGTAGCAAAGGAGTTAGCCTAAGTACCTTGTTCCAAGCTGCAAGTACTGCCATGAGAAGTTTTATTTTTTCTTTGGATAAAGGTAATTAACCAACACAGCTACCCAACGGTGAATTACAAATGAATGAGTAGCAAACGGTGTTGTCGTCCTCTCTTACATTAGAATTTGTATCTAACGAACTGTATCTGTTTGGACATATAAAAAGTGACATTTTTGTCTCCCTTTGCACTCTCATTAGTGGACTGCCTGTCATGCCCATCCCAGCCTGGTTACAGAATATAAATCCTTTTTTTCTTTTCTACATTTATGGAGATTTACTGAAATGGCGAGAGACTTCATTTTTAATTTTTCCTCGACAATATCAATTTGTTTTTGTCCCCCGGTGTTACTAGCCTCCTCCACCCTCACCTCCCTACCTGCTTTCAGTGGCAAATTTGAATGGTAAATTGTTCCCTGTTGACCGGCTACTTTGCTTTGAGAACCGGGAGAGAAACTGCAACCCGTGGGCGCGTGGACCACGATTCCCAGAGCTCCCCGCGCCCGACTTCCTCTTCCGGTCTGGAGGCTGCGGAAACCGAAAGTGCCGTGCTTCCGGCGCAGCGCGGAGATTGATTCACCTCCACCTGTGTGGAGCCCCAGCTGACCCAAGTAGGAAGCCGGGCGGCCGGTACAACATGAACGGAAGAGTGGATTATTTGGTCACGGAGGAAGAGATCAGTCTTACCAGAGGACCCTCAGGTATGTGCGAGCGGGAGTTAGGGGACTTGTGGACACCTCTTCTGCTGAGCCAGATTCACCTGGCCTTGGAATGGGCAGGCCCCAGGCTGGAGGTTTCCTGCAGCGCTTTTGAGTACTTAGAATTTGTTGGCATCCATAATATTCTGAGGAGCCCCTAGAGCAGTCGGATTACCACACATTTATAGTCAGGAAGGGTTTATTTCTGCTAATAGTGCTAGAAAAGCCTGGAAAAACAGTCCGCTTTAAAGTCAGCATACGGTGGACACCACACCCTTCGCTTGCCTGCTCAATCCCTGCTCCTGTGCAGGACCGTTTAGTAAAAGTGGGGGCATAAACGGTGCTAAGTCTGAATGCATAACTGTTTTCCTGGAGGTAAATCTCTCCCTCTCTCTTTTATTTGTGGGAAATTCAAAACATTAAAATGTTTATTCTTAGGTCCCATCTCAAGGGATTTGGATTCAAAACGGGTTTTTATTTTTTATTTATCACGAGATTTTGATACAACCAAATCCTCACTTAACCCCTACTGTCCTCTTCCTTGACCACTTTCACTGCATTGGGTTCTTGACGTTAGTACACACTGCCTACTTTGGACTTTGTTGGCTTTCCTTTACAGCTGTTTATCAATTAAAATCTTTACCTATGAAATTACACTACCTACGTCTAAATCTTGTATCTAACCTCTTACTAGTTCTTTGATATTTATTAAGCTGATCTAAGACTTAGTTTATCATCTGTAAAATGGGAATGGTTATACAATACACTTCATAGCGATATGAGAAGGAAATGAATTAATCTGTGTAAAATATTTAGAACCTTGCCTGACACACGATAAACAATATGTGTTTGCAACGATTGTTATTGTTAATGGATGAATGGCAAGACTGACATGTAGTAAGTCCTCCTGAATTCTGTATTCTAAGAATCTCTACTAAGTAATCAAGTACTATGAGAGCTATCTCTGAAATATTTCTGAATTTTTTTCCCTCCTTTGTGTTCCCATTGCTACTACCTAAACAGTTCATCACCTTTTGTCATCTGCAATTTTACTGTAGCTTAATCATCACTGATAGATTATTCTTTATAAAATATAGCTTTTCAAATTATCCATACTTTGTATTTTCCTTTCTGTTATAAAATATTGAAAGTTGGTTTTATTTATGAGAGTATGACTTAATTGTTAATCTTTGTGAATTAGTGTCATGCTCTCCATATTAACTCCTAAACTTTGTTAAAGGCTAATTCAGATTGCCCAAGCTTTTTGGATTCATTTTTTTTTCTTTCTTACATAAATTTTACCTTCTCACATTCTTAATATTTATTGACTTTAATGCTAATATGGAAAGTTATTTTTAGACTAAAATCTGTTTTTCTGAACTTTTCATGGACTTGTTCTTTTCCTAGGGCCAACTATAACAGTGCTACTTCCTTTTCTGATAGCTCGGTGAGTTTTTAAAGGCATCTAGTTGTTCTTCAGTTCTGCCTCTTCCTTCTTTAGCCTAAATATCCCCAGTTATTTTATTACGTCTTACGTTGTTTGAGGTTTGATTCTTTCCTCTGCTTAAGAATTTAATGTTAGGGTGGAGGGAAGGTAATAGGTGGGGCCATACCTAAGGTGCATCTTAGAATGGGTACAGGCAAAACTTACTAAATGCAGAATACAAATGTCTACATACAATAGCTAAGAAAATGCCATGAAGGCTACGTTGAACAGTTTGATGAGATTATTTCAGATTGTATATGAAACTAGCACATTGTACCCCTTGATTGCACTAATGTACATAGCTATGATTTAACAATTAAAAAAAATAAATTAAAAAAAAAGAATTTAATGTATTTTGACATAGTCCTTTCACTGTGGCAGCTATAGTGTTTCCAGAGTATTCTCACCAGAAAAGAACAGAACCCTGATACTATCTTTCTTGTTATAACACTAAATATTTTTAAAATTCACTATAATATTACTTCATCTTTCTTGGCATTGGCTTAACAGTGTTGCCTAATGATCAGCTCACCATTCACTAAAATTTCAAAGCCCATTGGTCTTGCAGACTTACAAGTTTCTAGTATTAGCATTTTTCTAAAACATTGGCATTCTGGCAAACTTCACATGACTAATTAAGAGGAATGATTATATCCAGATAAGGTATTTCACCCAAAAGTGGTTTAATTTCTGTATTGTGTATGTATTTATTCAGAATGAATGAATGTATTCACTAAATCACTTCTTAAATTTTCCTAAGCATTTTCATGTCTTATATAAGTCAATGAACTTACTTGGAAAGTGAAGCCACAAATTTAGGATTTAATTTGGATTAAAAACAGTCATTTGGAATTTGATTAGTTCAGTGAACAAGAAAAGGTTTCAAGTTGCTCCTGAATATCACTCCCTATAGCTGGTTTCCTGGTAGGTGATACTCTGGGTCTCTGAATTCAATTCAGCTTTTCTTCAGGGGTGATATCATAAAGATACATAGGGAAGAAATCAATTATCACCACTGGAAATATCTACAGAATTTTGGTAGTCCCATAGGAATTTTTCTTTCCATAGAAGAAATATGAAAAGACTTCTAAGTATGCATTTCTTTTTGTAGGCAGCATTGTCATTTTTCACCTCTATAGTTTAGTAAGGTAACTGCAAGAATACATGTACTGTGGGCCTTTTGGGCTAGCATTCTGTCAGGGACAAGAGTTTTCGGCTATTTCCAGTGTTTGGGCCCCTGTTATAAAGCAAATGAATGTGTTCTCTCTAAATCTGCTTCTTGCAAGGGAAGTAATGCAATTTGGAAAAGTTATGATAATAAAGTGAGGAGGCAAAAAGAAGCTTGACACATAGCTTGACATCTCTCCTGTGTCTACTTTTTTAACTATATAAGGAGAGAGGGTGGGCTAGATAACTTTAGAGGTCCTTCTACTTATGAGAGTTTATGATTCTTTGGCCCACTCCACATGTTATTTTATGATTCCTATTCTGGACTAATTAATTGTTTCAGTCCATTTTGTGTTGCTATAAAGGAATACCTGAGGCTAGGTAATTTATAAAGAAAAGGAAGTTTATTTATCTTATGTTTCTTGGGGCTGTACAAGAAGGATGGCATCAGCATCTGCTTCTGATGAAGACCTCAGGAAGCTTTCTCATCACAGAAGACAAAGGGAGAGTAAGTATGTCCTTTGCAGAGAGAGGGAGCAAGGGAGTCAAGAGCAGTTGCCCAGATTCTTTTAAACAACCAGCTTTTGTGTAAATTAATAAAACAAAAGCAGTCATTACTGTGGAGAGGACACCAGGCTTCTTATAAGGGATCTGCACCCATGACCCCAACACTCTCACTAGGCTTCATCTCTAACATTGCATCATCAATTGCAACATAAAATTTGGAGGGGACAAATGTTGAAACTATACATGTATCACTGAATGAGCTGAAGAATTTCAAAGGCAGTGCTCCAAATCTCAAATACCTTTAAGGGTTGAACAGTTCACCTTTTATTCTTTATGGAATGCTGTCTATTCTTCCTATGGGAGTACAGCTTAATTATAGTCTCTAAGGCTATATATAATTAAGTCACTTTTCTTTTATCAAATTGAGAGCCTGTCAATGAGTCCTAAGACTCAAGTTGCTTTAAAAAGTGTGACAGGACTCTAATAATAGCTGTACCAGGTAGAGATTAGACATAAAACAACTCTACTGTACTTTGGGTACCTGTGTTTAGGCCTGAGGCCTTAAGGGGTTTCAGTAAGTTACTCCTGCTACATCATCTTTAAAGAGGGATGAGAATCTCTTTTCTTTCTCTAAAGACCTTGCAAGGGGTGACATATTTACACAGTGTTTTAGCAATGAATAATTAAGGAAGTTTTGTCTTTCTGGCAATATGCTAGTTACTTTATATGTGTATACATATTAACTCATTTAATCTTCACAGCAGCCCTGAGTGGTAGGTGTTTAGTCCACATTATTAGGTGAAGAAATTGTCCCCAAAACAGTTAAAGACTTGCTCGAGTTTGAATGCCAGTAAGTTTCAAAGGATTTTAACCCAGGTCTGTTGATTTTACTACACCATATACTACCTCCTACTATAGTTGTTATGCTTAAGAAGTTGACTGCTTTTCCCTCACCTTTAATTTGTTATATCATGCTTTATTTCCTGAAGGATTTGAGGCATATTAGATGACTAACACAAGCTACAGTGGAAAGTTTTTATAGTTTGCTGTTGATAGAGTTGATGGCATATTAAGGTGAGAATCTGAAAACAAAAAGCCCCATTAAGTCCAAGCATTTATGCCTTTACAGACTTGTGTACTTTGAGCTCAACCCTGAGACTGTTGCTAACAGTCTTCTGATTTATTCCTTCCTTCATGTATCAAATATATCTGAGACTAATGTGCTACATCCTTACCCTGTTTTCTCTTGATTACAAGAAGTCTGTCCCTTTGTGGAATTTACAGTCTAGTAGAGACGTCATGGTCTTATATAAAAGCTAAATCTCAGAGCAAAGCTGCAGATACTTAGGTAGTATGATGAGCATGTCCATATATGTAGTGGGAGGGCACGGAAATTTGGAAGAGAGCCTTTGCTAGAAACGTTCAAGAAATGGAACCACTGCTAAGGACCAGAGTAGTCAATTAAAAGAAGGTAGAACTTAATGTTTGTCTTGTAGAATGGACAAGCTTTTGGCTAGAGCAAGGTTCGGGGATGGGTAAAGCCTGAACAGGAATAGAAAAAAAAAAAAAAAAAAAAGCATATTTTAGGTCAGTGAGTAAACCAGCCTGGATAGAAGGGAAGTTTCATTTAGGAGACTGAAAGGCTAAGAGGCTACTAAGGATGGGTAGAGATTGGATTATGGAGAGTCTTCAGTGTTAATGTGGAAATTTAACCTTTCTTTAAAGTTCCATCTTGATTAGTTCCTCTTCTTTTTCATTGATTAAAACCCAATTCAAGTCTTTCTTATGCAGAATAAATGCTTCCTTATTATCAATGTCATTTACCACAGGCGTCCTCAAACTGTGGCCCGCGGGCCACATGAAGTGGTGTGAATTGTATTTGTTCCTGTTTTGGTTTTTACTTCAAAATAAGATATGTGCAGTGTGCATAGGAATTTGTTCATAGTTTTTTTTTTTTTTGAAACTATAGTCTGGCCCTCCAATGGTCTAAGGGACAGTGAATTGGCTCCCTATATAAAAAGTTTGAGGATGCCTGATTTACCATTTATAGATTGCTAAGCACTTTATCTTGGCCCCTCTTTAACAGGAACAGATGAAGTGGTCATTGTTTCCATTTTACAAATGAGGAAACCTTAACTTTTTCATGGTACAACTCTGTAAATGGCAGATTTAGGATTTTCATCCTCTGTGTGATTTAATAATCAAAAGCTGTGACCCACTATAGATAATTTTTTTCCATTTGCTTTCTCACTTGTGTCTCTTCCTCCCTCTATGTACGTCACTCCTCTGATTTAAAAAATATCTATTTCATTTCTTATTTTCCTAATACTTTGTTCAATGCATGACATAGTGGTAAGTAAATGTTCATGAAATGACTGGGCAAACTGATGGATGGCAGAATAATATAATATAATTTTTTTTTTTTTTTTTTGTAGAGACAGAGACTCACAGCAACTTCCAGCTCTTGGGCTTACGCGATTCTTCTGCCTCAAGAATTTTTTAAATAAAGAGAACTAGTAACTTTTTTCGGCATCAAAAAGTCTTAAACAAGGTTTTCCACTAAGTACAATTTGATAGTAAAGTTGGACAGTTATGTTGGATAGTAAACTGGCTAAAATACAAGACAGAGGGAGAAGTAATAATGGAAAACCCTTAGGACAAGTCTCTTAAAGATTTCTTCAAGGATCAGTCTAAAAGATCTTTTCAAAACTATACTTAAAAAAGACTATAAAGTAATATATCTAAGAATTATGTTGGGGAAATAGAAAAGCAAGCTGATAGATGTTCAACTACGGAAACATTTTGTGAAGCCATGTGAGGGAGAAAAGTGGCCAATGACTATATTTGAGTAAATGCAAAATTATTTATTGAGGGAAAATATCTAAACTATACTTGATTTCAGAAGACTCAAAATGAAACTATTTTCAAAAAATTATTCAGTCTTTTCTATGTGCATGTACTGTGATTAGGAATCATAGAGACTAGAATAAATAATAAGAAATTATCCTTGTTTTTAAGAATTTTACTGTTCAGTTGAAGGGGGATTGTAATAGGCATTGCTCTAAGTACTCTCAAGAGGTACCATAACCAATGGGCTCTTGGCTTTTATAAGGTATCTATTTCAGGGCAGCACCTGTGGCTCAGTGGGTAGGGCGCCGGCCCTATATACCGAGAGTGACAGGTTCGAACCCGGCTCTGGCCAAACTGCAACAAATAGCCAGGCATTGTGGCAGGTGCCTGTAATCCCAGCTACTCCAGAGGCTAAGGCAAGAGAATCGCCTAAGCCCAAGAACTGAAGTTTGCTGTGAACTGTGATGCCATGGCACTTTACCAAGGATGACCGAAGTAAGGCTCTGTCTTAAAAAAAAAAAAAAGATATCTATTTCATATAAATGCAGGCTCAATGGACCATTATAGACTCAACAAACTATTAAATGCCTTTAGGAAGGGTTATGGAAACAAATTGGATAATGTTATTCTCCTCTTGTATAGAACTATGGATATTCCAGTGCAGAACCAAATAAATGACTAACGCAAAAATGTCAATCAATGGAGGTTTTTCAAGCTAAGATGTTGAGAATGCACCTGGGAAAAATGCCAACTGCAGACAAGCTGTGGCAGTTTTTCCAAGGGGCAAGTTCAGCATTTTAAAGACGTACAGACAGAAGGAAAAAGGTGGTGATGAGGTGTTGGGGAGGGACACAGTCTGATGAGGTAGTAGTTGCATTCTTTTGAGGCCCAAGAAATCTACATTTTTACATAAAATAAGGGAGTGAAGGAGCCATCAATTATGTTCCTGGGTGATAGAAGAATGTCTGATTCTGTCTTGTCTCCTGTTATGTTAGCTGTAATAATTCATTATTAAGTATGGAATGGAACAGTTTTAGTTGTAGGTGCTGGACATAGGTATAATTTGCATGTCCTTGCTTATGGGAAGTTAGCGAGAAATTTCTTTACTAAATGATCTTTGGGGCCAGTTCTTCTCCGGTCCTGAGGCTTTTACCTTCTCTTTTGCATAGGAGATGGGGTGGCTCTGAGATTTTGGTTTTCTTTTTACACCAGTAACTTGGTCTGTTTCAGCATTTGCCTTTACTGTGTACATTTTACCATACATCAGGCAAGAAGTAGTAAAGTAAGAGAAAGTTGAAAAGAGGATGTTTGACAAGTATTGAGGCAATGGGGCAATCAGTGTCAGATTGAAATATGACACAAACTGAAGAAATTGAAGCTTTTCATTACCAAAGACAAGGGAACAAATTGGCATGATAATATTTAAGTACCTGAGCAAGGACTTATTCTAGAGTAAGAAAATAAGTATGCTTACACAGTATTTGAATGAGGAGTTTAGGAATAATAAAAAGAGGTCCCAGGTACACCTGAAACATCTTTAGTGGGTATTTCTTTATTGTCCCTTCAGATGGAGCACCAGTTTGTGGAGGGACTGACTGTAGGCATGGTACTTTTTTTGTTACATCATCTTTCTCGTAATTCTTCAGAGAATTTAATAGTTTTGGATAAAAGGATGCCTAATGATTTAAGCTTTTTGAGTTGCTTGTTTTTACCAAAAAACAAACAAACACCCAAACTATAAAATAATTTAAAGATGTTATTCTGAAGCAAACATATGTGACCATGGCTGGGGAGGCATGCCCAAGAAACTTAGAGTAGGTGGGCCCCAAGTGGTTGGGTTACAGTTTGGTTTTGTACATTTTTGGGAGACAGAAGTGCAGGTAAAAATCATAAATCAGTTCATGGAAGGTACACATTGATATGGTCTGAAAAGATCAGAGGTTTATAGGTTATAGGTGGTTTCAAAGATTCTTTGACTTATGATTGGTTAAAGAAATAAAGCTTTGTCTAGTGTGTTCAACCTGCTGCACCTGATTATTTGAGGACTATTTTGCTTATCTGTGGTGTGGGATATCATAAAAAGTATGCCAGGGTCCTTTTTTTCCTTTTGCTCTTTAGCTTTATTTAATGTGTATTTAATGTGTGGGCCCAAGACAGCTCTTATTTTTCCAATTTGCAACAGAGAAGGAAAAAAAGTTGTACATGCCCGGAAAGGCTTGGAGTATTTTAAGATAAGGTGGTCTGCTAATCAGAGATAAATCACTCAAGTGATCTTTTAAGCACCTTGGTAGTCTGCAGTTGAGTTAACCTTTGCTCTGTATGGCCTTAGGTCCTATTAATAATTTAGTATCTTATTGTCACAAACAGTCTGTTTTGTCAGTTGTTATGATCTCTGTTTTAACATTAGTGCTGGTCAGTTGTTGAATCTGTACTCCAAATGTCCAGAAACCCAGTTTTAATGTTTTTCTGGGGTGCCTTTGGCCAAGAGGAGGTTTATTCAGTTGATAGGGGTGACGGGCAGGATTTTATTTTAGGTGACATTCCTTTAAATGCTTCAATTTTTTTTAAATTCACACGTATTTATTGAGCAACTACAGTGGGAAAAGCTTCTATTCTAGGCACTGTGGATACAATAGGGTATTGAGTTTTAATATAGTTGCAGTGAAGAGAAGTATTTAATAGCTTGAGTTCAGATCCTAACTCTGATTAGCTGTTTAACCTGTGTAAGTCATCTCACTTTGATAAGTTTTAGTTTCCTCAGCTATAAAATAAGAATATTACTAGAACCTGTTTGTGGAGTTATTAAATACAAGTGTTAAATGCTTTTGTATTCTGTTAGAAGTACATTTGAGAATTAATCTGTAGCAGGTACTGTTCTAAGCACTTTACCAAAAAATTACTCATTTAATTTATTTAAAGTATTAATACTTGAGTGGTTCCTATCATTATTGCTGCTATGTGTGGGAAAAAATTTCAGTCAGGCAAGAGATGACCATCTAGGAAAGGTAGGGTAACTTGAGTCATGGTAATTTTAGAGACATTGGATTCCTATTTCTGTTTTTTCATCTTTTTCTTTTGTGCCTTTTTGGGTTTTGCAAAACCTTGCTAGAGGTTCACAGGAACATGTTTAACTTTGTTAGATTTCCCCAGAACTAGAAGTGTTAGGAATTCTTGACCTACATGTTCTTTCTTTCTTTTTTTTTTTTTTTTTTGTAGTTTTTGGCTGGCCAGGTTTGAACCCGCCAACTCTGGTATATGGGGCCGGCGCCCTACTCCTTTGAGCCACAAGTGCTGCCTAGACCTACATGTTATTTCTAATGGTATTACTAGTTAATTATAATTGAGCTGTATTTGTACTAGATACTATGTTGGCACAGGAGATGTAAAAATGAATACAAGCTAATTACTTGTTCTTGCTGGTATTAATAATGCAATAGATTATCTTTAATATACATGGAAGTATTTTTATTAGATATGGAGATAATTCAGATATTCTACTTCTAGAGTCAGTTTCATTAACTTGTGATTTTTTGAAAGATTTTATTTACTTTTCTAAGACTATAATTATACTATAATATTTTCTTATTCTGGTGGTGCCTGTGGCTCAGTAAATAGGGTGCTGGCCCCATATACCGCAGGTGGCGGGATTGAATCTGGCCCCGGCCAAACTGCAATAACAAAAAAAATAGCTGGGTGTTGTGGCAGGCGTCTGTAGTTCCAGCTACTCCAGAGGCTGAGGCAAGAGACTCGCCTAAGCCCAAGACCCGGAGGTTGCTGTGAGCTATGACACCATAGCACTCTACTGAAGGTGACAAAGTGAGACTCTGTCTCTAAAAAAAAAAAAAAAAAAAAATTCCCTTATTCTTTTAATGTCTTCGGGGTCTATAGTGATAATCTACATTTTGGTTGAAAATTGTGAGGTGCATCTAGTATTGGTAACTTGTAAATTCTCTGGTTTTCTGGTTTAGTCTTGCTTAGTAGTCCTTTCAGTTTCATTAATCCTTTCAAAGAACCAACTTTTGACACTTAAATTTTTACTACTTTAGTGATTCTGCTCTTATTTTTTTTTTCTTCTTTCTATCTCCTTTCAGTTTAACTGATTCTTTTTCTAGTTTCTTAAGACATTCAAATCATTCATATTATAGCTTTTATTTTCTATTGTGAGCATTCAGAGCTGTAAATTTCCCTCTAAACAATGCTTTAGCTGCATCTCACAATTTTCAACTAAAACTTTTTCTGTTTTCCCTTATAATATCTTTAACACATATATTAATAGTTTCTAAATATTTAGGGATTAAAAAATATCTTACTGCCAATTTTTAATTCAGTTCTGTCTTTTGAAATTTCTTATTTGATTGAGTCTTTAATTTTTTTTTGAGACTCTGTCACCCTGGGTAGAAAGCCGTGGCATCATCATAGCTCAAACTCTTGGGCTTAAGAGATCTTCTTGCCTCAATTTTTCTATTTTTAGTAGAGCAGGGTCTCGCTCTTGCTCAGGCTAGTCTCAAACGCCTGAGCTCAGGTGATCCACTACCTCAGCCTCCCAGAATGCTAGGATTGCAGGCGTGAGCCACTGGGCCCAGCCTACCAATGAGATCTAGAACTCTTGAGCTCAAGTGATCCACTCATCTCAGTGTCCCAAAGTGCTAGGATTACAGGCATGAACCACCATACCTAGCCTATTGGGTCTTTATTGACCTAGCCTATGGTCAATGTTTGTGAACATTACCTGTGCAGTAGGAAAGTATGTCTGTGTTATTCTGTACGTGTAAATTAGGTCAATTTGGGTCTTAGTATTGTTCAAGTGTTCTGTATTTTTATTGATTTTTGGTCTACTTTTTCAGTCAGTTGCTGAGAAAGGTGTTGAAAACTACAATTGTCATTTTTTATTTGTCTTTCTTGTTTCAGTCTTTGTTTCAGAACTTTCCAAGTTCTGTTATGGGATACATTCATATTTAGTTATTTTAATGATTTCTTGATGAATCAACCCTTTTTTAAAATTATGAAATATTCTTGTTTCTTACAATATTCCTTATCTTTTTATGATATTAATAGGGCTGTTCTAGCACATAGCATTTGTTTAAGATATCTTTGTTCATTCTTTTTCTTTTGATTTGTATTTTCCCATGTGCTTTCTTTTTCCCTTCTTTCTTTTTTTGGGGTGGGGGGCAATGAGTTTGGGATCTTCTGGAGAGCAGTGGCACAATTACAGGTCACTGCAATCTTCAACTCCTGGGTTCAAGTGATCCTCCTGCTTCAGCTCCCCAAGTAGCTAGGACTACAGGTACATGCTACTATACCTGGCTACTTTTCTAAATTTATTGTAGAGATGAGAGTCGTCCTACATTGCCCAGGCTTGTCTTGAACTCCTGGGTTCATGCAGTCTTTCTAACTGGGCTTTCCCAGGTGTTGGAATTACAGGCATGGGGCACTGCACCCAGCTCTTTATTTATCCATGTTCAGAGGGGGCCAAAAAATATACAAGGTCTGACGTTAAGTTTGTGAGCTTGCTACTACTGTTTGCTTATATAGGCAGTACTGTACAAACAACTTGGTAAGGTTTCATAACCTTAGTATATCAGTGTCTCACAGTTCTGTGTGTGTAGATTTGTGGTAGTGTCTTGCTGAGTGGTGTTCATTATTGTTTTTGTGTGCTATTGTGAGAATGTAGGAATTTCATCAGAGCAATGAAAAAATATTTGTAAATTTCTTGTTAAACTTAGAGTGGAAATGAAATCAGTGACGTTTAGTCCAAATTTATGGGGATGATGCCATTAAAAAATGACATTGTACAAATGGATTAAAGATTTTTCTGAGGGGAGAGAAACATTACTGATGAAGAGAGGTCAGGGAAGCCAGGAACAAGGAGAATGGACGAAAACATTGCAAAAATTTGTCGAGTTGTGCATCAAAATCATCAGCTGACAATAGAAGGATAGCAGATCAAGTAAATGTCAATAGAGAAACAGGAAAATCTTAACTGAAAATCTTGGCTAACAACTCATAGCTCTTGGATTATGCAAGGTACCAGCTCACATGGCACTGTCTATGAGGGAATATTTAACTAGTAAAAAATAACTGCATTGGGACACTCTTGCTGCTCACCTGATTTAGCCCCCAGTGACCTTTTTCTGTACATTTTGATGACATTCAGGACATCAAGGGCAATATGATGACAGCTTTTATGGCCATACCAAAATTGTTTTGAAGAATGGACTAGGCGCTAGCATCAGTACCTCGCTTCCCAAAAGCTATATGTTGAAGGTGACTGTAGTGATATTCAGCAGCAAGGTATGTAGCACTTTTTCTAGGAATCATGAACTTAATTGTCAGACCTTTGTATACATATTTTAAGAAAGGGAAAAACTGTATTAAAATTGGGATACTCAATATGTACTGATAACAAAAGATTTAGTCATGTTTGAGCACCTCTGGTCATTGCAAAAGTCAGACATGGCATGAGTGTTAGACTTTTCATACAGTTTTTTCTATTCTTAAAATGTGCATACTTTTTTTGGCACCCTCTATATTTATGATTTATGGCAGTATCCATTCCTTTATACAAATCAAAGTGTCCATCTAATATCATTTTTCTTTTGACTGAGAACTTTTTGAACATTTACATAGTGCAAGTCTGTTGGGGACAGAATCTTTTAGCTTTTGTTTTTCTGAAAACATGTTTATTGTGCCCTTTTTTTGAAGCCTATTTTCATTAGATATAGAATTTATAGTTGATCTTTATTTTTTTCTTTTTTCATTTTAAGGATGTCATCACATTGTGTGTCTTGTATAGTTTCTGAGGAGGTCTGTTGTCAGTCTTATCTTTACTCTTTTGTATGTTGTGTCCTTTTACCCTCGGGCTACTTTTAAGCTTTTTTTTTTTTTAACCTGGTTTGCAAAATGTGATTATGGTATGCCTTACTATTGTTTTCATTTGTACTTTTCCTGATTGGAATTTGTTGAGTTTTCTGGATCTGTTTGTTTATAGTTTTCATAAATGGAGAGCCAGTTGCATCTTTTTTAGAGATAGAGTATAATTCTGTTGCCCAGGCTAGAGTACTGTGATGTCAGCTTAGCTCACAACAAGCTCAAACTCTTGGGTTCAAGTGATCCTCCTGCCTCAGCCTCCCAGTAGCTGGGACTGGGAGGTACCTGCCATGACACTCAGCTTATTTTTTTTCTATTTTTAGTAGAGATGAAGTCTTGCTCTTCCTCAGGCTGGTCTCAAACTCCTGAGTTCAAACAATCTTCCTGCCTCAGCCTCCCAGAGTGCTAGGATTACAGGCATGAGTCACCTTGCTGCTCTGAGCCAATTGTTGCTTTAGGTGTTTTTCTGAATCTTCCTTCCTCTCCTTCTGGAATTCCGAAAACATACAAGGTGGACATAAAGTGTGTGGACAATTTAAATAGTAAACAAATTTAAATTGTACGTGAACTTTCCGTCCACCCTATATATTAACCCAATTGATGTTATCTCACATGTTACTATTAATATGATTTCCCCCACTCCCTCCCACAAGTGTTTTTTTGATATGTGATTTATTTTGGATTGATTCTGTTGCTGTGTTTTCAAGTTCACTGACCATCTGTGGTATCAAATCTGCTGTGTTAATCGAAGTGTATTTTTTCCTCAGGTTACTGTAGTTTTCAAATCTTTAAGTTCTGTTTTAAAATGTCTTTTATGTTGCACTCAGATGTTTATAACAGCTCAGTTCACAATCACAAAGATATGGAAACAACCCATGTTCTGAACAACCCATGAAGGGATTAATAAACTGTGATATGTTTACACTATTTGGCCATAAAAAGATGGAAACTTTACATCTTTTGTATTTACTTGGTTGGATTTGGAGAACATTCTCCTCAGTAACGTATCTCAAGAATAGAAAAGCAAGTGTCCTATGTACTCAATACTATGTTGAAACTAGTAGATCAAAAACTACAGGCCCAAGAAGCAGGGAAAGGGGGAGGAGGTTTGATAAGTTCCCACCTAACTGGTACAATGTAGTGGTATATGGCACACTACCAGGGTGAAGGACTCAACTGCACCTGGGACATTACCTTACAAATGCAGACAATGCAACCTAATTGTACGTACCCTCATATTAATCAAAAATAAATAACTACATAAATAATTTAAAAATATCCTTTGTTTTCATTATATTATATTTGTCTTCCTTTAATTACACATAATTTTAATAGCTTTTAAATGTCCTTGTCTGCTATTTTCATGCTGTCTTATTTCTGGCTTTGTTTTTATTGACTGGTTTTTCTCTTAATTTAGAGTCTTATCTTCTTGCTTAGAATGCTAGTTAGTCATTAATTAGATTCTGGATATTATAAATGTTATATTATTGAGTGCCTGCATTTTTTTTCCATGAAATTTTGAACTTTGTTTCAGCAGGCAGTTAAATAAGTTGCAGGTCACTTTGGCTTCTTTAAGGGCCATTTTAAGCTTTTCTAGGGTGGTTCTAAAATAGGATTCATTCCTACAAGTGAAGTATGACTTATGTGAATACTCACTGAATTTCCAAGTCAATCACTGAGGATTTCCATTTTGGTTAGAATTTGGTCTTTCTGGATTTAGTTAACTCTTGAGAATTATTCAGTTTAGACTAGTTTTTGCTTGTCTAATTTGTGGAGTTTATAGTACTCAGTAAAAACTGATGGAGCTATGTGGAGTTCTTTTTTTCCTGTCTAATTTCCTCTTTTCCGAACCCTATCCTGCAACTTCTAGCAACCTATCCTTCCCCAAACTTTGATCTTCATTTCATCAACTCAGTGAGGCTGTTAGGCTCTACTTGGTTCCTTCTCCTTGGCCATGATTCAAAAATTACCTCTACACAGAAGAAGCATTGATTTCCTTTTGTCATGTATTTTAGCTCTGCACTGCCTTAGCCTGGAAACATTTATTTTGTATATCTGGTCTAGTTTTCTTGGTTTGTTTTATGGTGAGAGGTTAAGTCCTATCCTTGTTCATTCATCATGGTTGTAACACATAAATTTTTTAGATACATCTTGTTATTTTATATAATTCCACGGATACCTGAGGCTTTTTATTCTTTTTCTCTTCATTTTTCAAATTTGTGTTTTTTCTACTGATCTGCCTTCAAGTTCTCTGACTTTTTTCCTTTACTCTCAAAGCCTGGCCAATGTATGTTTTATTTTGGTTACTGTACTTTTCATTTTCAGGTTTAATATATTTCCATTTAGTTCCTCTGTTTACTCATTAGAAATATATTTTACTATAATTATTTTAAAATACAGTTCTTAGTTTTCTAAACATGTTTATAACGGTTACTTTGTTAATAAAACATCTTGACCACATCAGAGTTTGTATTGACTGCTTCTCTTCATGATTGTTTCATATTTTTCTGTTGCTTTGAAAGTCTAGTAATTTTTATTCCTATACTGTACGTGTACATTGGTACATCATGTTAGTGCATTATAAAAACTATTGTCAGAGCTTAGCTTCATATTTTAAGGTGGGTCTAAAGTAGTACTTACTGTGGGCTTTATTCTTTATTTTTGAGGCCTGGCCTTTCTAGTATTTCACTTGGTTGTTTACCAGTGTTAACAAGGTCTCCTCATTAAGGATGAGCCAGAACTCAAATGTCCCAGTGCTACTCATACTCTAGTACCTGCTCAAATTCCAACCCAACCTCTGAGAGGCTGATCTCTGGTAAGCCTTGGGTCATCTTACCCTGTACCTGTGCAGCCCAGATTAAGCCAAAGATTTGTGGGGATGCCCACCTGAACTTCTGGGGTGCCTCTCTGCACAGCTTTCTCTTTTCTGGTGTTCTGTAGATTCCAGCTGTATCAGCTTCTTGAAATTGTTTGTGCTTCCTCAGCTCAACAGGATTTATGCTATGCTTGGACTCCAGCTCATTGACATCAGTTGAGAAAATGTTCTCAGAAACATTGAGAACATGATGTTTGTGGGGCTAACCCCATAAGTTTCTGTTCTTTCAAGGATTGTAGTCCAGTGCCTAAAAAACAGATTCCTCATATACGGTATTCAGTTTTATTCTTGTTTATAGCAGAAAGGTTAGTCTACTACTGTTTACTTCATCTTATCCAGATAAAGAACTGATTCATTTTAAAGTATCATCTTTTGATTCCAAAATGATAAGATGATAAAGCAGATTCGGGGCTGCACTTTGAATGTACTTCTATGCAAATAACATATTGACTATATGGATATTTTCATTCCAGTAAATGTAAAGCCATCATTATTTTTTCATTGTTTTGTCTTTGTAAGATACAAACATTTGTGCTAAAATACCTTATACAGCTATCATTGCTGATCCCACGCTTCTTCACTGTAAAAGGAAACCTCTTACTCATTAAGCAGTCATTCTCCATTCCCCTTCCCTGGAACCCCTAGGAAGCACTAGTCTGTTTTCTGTTTCTTTAGATTTGCCTCTTTTAGATATTTCATATAAATGGAATTGTGCAATATATAGACTTTCCTGTCTCTTTCATGTAGCATGTTTTTAAGGCTTATCCAGGTTGTACCATGCATCAATATCTTCATTTCCTTGTATGGCTAAATAATATACTATGTATTCAACAGTTGGTGGATATTTGGGTTGTTTCCATATTTTAGCTATTGTGAATGGGGTCACTATGAACAGTCATATGTGAGTTTTTGTTTTAATACTTTCACTTCTTTTAGGTGGAATTGCTAGATTGTATGGTAATCCTTATTTAACTTATTGAGGAACTTCCATCTGTTCCTATAGCAGTTGCACCATTTTACATTTCTATGAGCAGTTTATAAGAATTCCAAGTTTTTCACATGATGTACGTGTGTGTAGCCAGCTAATGTGAACTTGTATTTTATTGTGTTTTGGATTTGTATTTCCCTAATAACTACTGACACTGACCATCATATGTTTACTGGCCATTCATGTACCTTTTGGGGGGTAGTGTCTATTCAGGTTGTTTGCCCATTTTTTAATTGGTTTAGTTTTCTTTTTGTGGTTGAGTTGTATAGGTTATTGATATATTCCAGATACTAGATTATTACAAGATAGATGTTTTGCAAATATTTACTGCCAATCTGTGGATTATCTTTTCACTTCCTTCATGGTGTACTTAGATGCATAAAAGTTTTTAAATTTGTTTAAATCTATTTTTCTTTCATTTCCTATGGTGTCATATCTTAAAGCCATTGACAAATGTGAGGTCAGAATGATTTATCTCTGTTGTTAAGAGTCTCATAATTTTAGCACTTACATTTAAGTCTGATTCATTTGAGTTTGTTTTCATATAGTGTAAAGTAAGTTCAACACTAACTCTTCCATATGTGAATATCCCATTGTCCCGGCACTGCTCCTTAAAGAGATTATTTATTCTTTTGTATTGAATGGTCTTCATGCTCTTGTCAAAAATCAACTGACCATATATGGGTTAATTTTGCTTACTTAATTCTGTGTTTTCTAATAGAAATTTTTTAATTTATCATGTTTAGTTCTGTCATCCATTTCAAATTAATTTTGTTTGTGGTTTGAGTTCAGTGTGACAGTTTATTTTTGTGTATATTTCATGTAGATATCCAGTTGTTCCAATCAGCCTTTTGGCCACTACTTTCTGCCAGTACCACACTTTATTGATTTCTGTGGCTTCATAGTGAATTTTGAAATCAGGACCATGAGTGCTCTAATCTTTTTCTTCTTTTTAAAATTGTGGGCAGTGCCTGTGGCTCAAAGGAGTGGAGGCACTAGCCCCATATACCAGAAGTGGTGGGTTCAAAAACTCAGCCCTGGCCAAAAAAAGAAAAAATTAAAATTATTTTGGTTGTTCTGGATCATTCCATGAGCTTGAATATCAGCTCTTCTTTTTCTGCAAAAAATGCTTTGGGATTTGGATAGTTATTGTATTGAATCTGTTGATTGCTTTGGGAGAGGATTGCTATCTTAATATTATATACGCTTGGATACATGAAAGTTGGGTAGCTTTCCAGTTATGTAGTTTTCTCTCATTTCTTTGAGCAATATTTGTAGTTTTCAGTAAGTTGTGTGCCTCCTTGGATATTATTCCTGTTTTTCTCTTATTGATGCTACTGTATGTGAATCTATCTTCTTTCTTTTCTAATTATTCATTGCTAGTGTATATAGCAGTGATTTTCAACCAGGGTGCCATGAAAAATATTAAGGATCATAAATTAAATTATTTTCAAAAGAAATTAAAAGCACAGTAAGTATCTTCTTCTTTTCATTTTTTTTTTTTAATGAACATAAGTGTGCCGTGGAAGATTAACTATAGGTTCAAGTGTTCCAGGAAGATAGAAAAAGATTGAAAAACACTGGTATATAGAAATACCTCTGATTTTTGTGTTTTGATCTTATATCTTCAAGTTTTCTGAATTTGTTTATTAGTTCTTGGAGATTTTTAAGAATATAAGACTAGATTACCTTTTGAAAAGAGGGAGTCTTACATCTGCCTTTCCAATTTGGATGACATTTATTTCACTTTTTCTTTTTTGAGACAGAGTTTCACTATATCACTCTCAGTAGAGTGAGTGGCATCCCAGCCCATAGCAACCTCAAACTCTTGGGCTAAAGTGATTCTCTTGCCTCAGCCTCCCAAGTAGCTGGGGCTACAGGCACCTGCCACAATGCCTAACTATATTTTGTTGCAGGTGTCATTGTTGTTTAGCTGGCCCCTGGCCAGGTTTGAACCTGCCAACTTGGGTATATGTGGCTGGCACCATATCCACTGTGCTACGGGGGTGCCGAACCTTTTCGTTTGTTTTTTGTTTGTTTGTGTGGGTGTTTGGGTGGTTGGTTGGTTGCAGATGTCGTTGTTTTTTAGCTGGCCCCGGTTGAGTTCAAACCTGCCAGCCTTGGTGTCTGTGGCCTGCGCCCTACTCACTGAGCTATGGACGCCACACTTCTTTATTTTTTTTCTCTCTTTCTTCCTCTTCCTGTTCTTTTTTCCTCCTCTTATTTCCTTTCCTTCCCCTTCCCTTTTTCCACCTCTCCTTCCTCCTTCTCCTTCCACTTCCTTTCCTCTTCCCCTTCCCTTCTCTTTTTCTTTTGTAATGTCTAAAGTTTCAATAGAATATTGAATAGAATAGCAAAAGCATACATTCTTGTCTTGTTCCTGCTTTTAGGAGATAAGTTTTCAGTCTTTCACCATTGTGTGTGACATTAACAGTAGGTTTTTCATAAATGCCCTTTCTAACATTAAGGAACTTCCCTTCTGTTTCTAATTTGTTGAGGTTTTTTAGTTTTTAAAAACACGATTTTGTGAAATGTTGCTTTTTTTCTTAATGTGCTATTTTACATTGATTTTCTTATGTTGAACTACTTGCATTCCTGGGGTTAGTTTCTCTTAGTCATGATGTATAAATAACCCTTTTAATATGCTGTTGAGTTCTGTTTGCTGGTATTTTATTGAGGATTTTTACATCAACATTGATAAGGACTTTTGGTCCATAGGTTGGTGTATGTATGTGTACTGTCTTTCGCCTTCATATCAAAGTAATGCTGATCTTACAGAATGAGTTAGGAACTGTTCCTGATTTTTTTTTTTTTTTTTTTTTCACTTTTGGCAAGGTTAAAGAAGGACTGCGGTTAATTCTTCTTTACATGTTTGGTAGAATTCACTAAATTAAGCTATCTGGTCCAGAATTTTTAGTTTGTTAGGTAGCTTTTGAGTAATTCAAAATCTTTGTTACAGATCTGTGTAGTTTTCTGTTAACTGGTGAGTTATTTTGATAGCTTGTATATTTTAAGGATTTTGTCTATTTGGTATGGGTGGTGTCTATTTAGTTTGTTGGTGTATACATTCACATAGTATTCTCTTATAATCCTTTTTTTTCTCTATAGTGTTGATAAAATAGTCCCACTTTCATTCTCTCTTTTTTTTTTTTTAAAGAGCGCATGGCACCGGGAAGTGAAGGGCTGCAGTGCGCTTCCCCTGTCCTAACACCTGGAAAACACAGTGGGGCGCGGGCTCAGGCACCCAGGCACCGGGACGCCCAAATGCCCGCTAGCGGGCTCGCAGCTGGGGGCTCTCCTCAGGCCAGCCTGGAAGCCGAGAGCCGGCGAGTGGGCCGGCAGCAGCGGCTGGGTGTGCCCAGGGGGAGTCTTGACTTCGCCCCTAGGGATGGCCAGCTGTGGCAACCCCCACACTAGCTCCACGTGGGCCACCGCCCTCAGCTCCTGTGATTTGAACTCCACTTTCTTTTTTTTTTTTTTTTTATTTTAGCAATTTGAGTCTTCTTTCTTTTTTCTTAGTAGGCAAAGGTTTGTCAGTTTTGTTGATTTTTTTAAAAGAACCAAGTTTATTTTATTGATTCTATTTTTCTATTCTCAATATCATCTCTGCTTTGACTTTATTATTTTCTTTCTTTCACTATCAGTTTATTTCACTCTTCTGTTTCTAATTCTAATAGTGTTACAATAATTTTAGTCACTTTGTATTTTCTATAGAAGTTAAAGCACAAATACAAAAAGCATAAGTTTTATGTTATCAGGCAAACAGTATATAAGCATGTAATTTGAGACATCGGTAACATAAAGGGGTAATAGAGTTACATGGGAGTAGAATTTATGTAATTGACGTTAAGTTGGTGTAAATTCAAACAAGATTTTTGTCTGTTTGGGATTTTATATGTAATCCCCAAGGTAATCACCAAGAAAATGTCTGTAGAATATACACAAAAGGAAAGAAGAAGAAAGTCAAGAAGGGTTACTATAAAAATAGTAAGTAAAGATAAAGCAGTGATGGATGAAATGAACCAAGAACTCACTGTAAGGCATATAGAAAATAATATTCAAATGACAGAAGTCCTTCCTTAGTAATTAATTGTAAATAGTTTAAACTCTCTAATCAAAAGGTAGATATTGGCATAATGGATTTAAAAAGTGATTCCACAATATTGCTGTCTATAGAAGACTCACTTTAGAACTAAAGACACAAGTGGGTTGAAGTGAAAGGCTGGAAAAAAATTTTCATGGAAACAATAACCAAAAGAGTGCTAGGGTAACTGTACTAAATATACAAAATAAACTTAAAGTAAAAACAAACAAACAAACAAACAAAAACAGTACAAGAAACAAAGACGGACATTATGTATTGATTTTTTAAATCCATTAGGAAGTTGTAAAGTTTCTAAACATATATGCACCAAACAACAGAACCACAAAATATTTAAGAATTGAAGGGAGAAATAACAGTTATACTTGAGTGTCCTTATTTTCACTAATGACTAGGACAACCAACAGAAGATCAGTAAAGAATTGAACAATACTATAAACAAGTTAGACCTAACTAACAGATGTATATAAAACGCATCATCAAATAACAGCAGGATACACATTTTGCAACATATGGTGCTGGGAAAACTGATTATCAGTATGCACAAGAATGAAGTTGGATTCTTGCCTTACACAATACACAAAAATTAACAATACACAAAAATATACTAAATGCCTAAATGCAAGAGCTAAAACTACAAAACTTCTAGACAAGAAAGGGAAAAGTTTTCTGACATTGGATTTGGCTGTGATTTCTTGGATGTGACAGAAAAGCACAGGGAACAAAATAAAAATAAACTAGATTTCATTAAAATTAAAAATGTTTGTGCATTAAAGGGCACTATGTCTTAAAGAAAACAAATAGAATGGGAGAAGATATTTGCAAATTTATAGCCAATAATTTGTTAATATCCAGAATGTATAAAGAATTCTTACAAATCAACAGTATAAAAACCCAATTCAAAAATGAGCAAAGGACTTAAGTAGACATCTCTCCAAAGAAGATAATACAGATGACCAGTAAACACACGAAAACATGGCCATTAGGGAAATCAAAACCACAATTAGTTAATCTAATAATAACCATTAGGATGACTATCATAAAAATAAATAAATAACAGGTGTTGGGTAAGGTGTAGAGAAATTGGGACCCTTTAGATTGCTTGCAGAAATGTAAAATGGTGCAGCCTCTCCCTGTAGAAAACAGTTTGGCAATTCTCCAACTTAAACATGGAATTATGATGTGATCCAGCAATTCCACACTTAGATATATACCCAAATAATTGAAAGCAGGAACTCAGATACTTGTACACCAATATTCTTAGCATACTTCCATTAACTAAGATGTGGAAATAATACCAATGTCCATTGACAGATAAATGTATAAACTGTGGCATATACATACAGTGGTCTATGTTAGTCTTAAGGAATGAAATTCTGATATATGCTACAACATAAATGAATCATGAAGACGTGCTAAATGAAATAAGCAAGACACAAAAGAACAAATATTGTATGATTCTACTTGTATAAAGTATCTAGAATAGACAAATTCATATAGAAGTAAAGTGTCATAGAAGTTCCTAGAGAATGGGGGAGGGGAGAATGAGTTATTTACTGAGTATAGAGTTAATTTGCTGAAGAAGTTCTGGGTATAGACAGATGATTGCACATCATTATGAATGTACCTAATGCCACTGAATTTTGCCCTTAAAATTGGATGAAATGCTAAAATTTATGTTAAGTATCCTTTACAACAATATATGATAAGATAGACAAGGAGTTGTGTGTCTGGTAGTTTTGTTGATGTCTAGAGGGAAATAAGTGGGATTGATCTTGGTATAGAGAAAGCCTTGAGATAAAGTGAAAATGGGGTTTAGTCTTTATAACTCAACAACTGTCTGTAATCCTTGGTGCTAGTGGTCTATTTAACTTCATTTTAATTATGTTCACAATTATTATTTCCAGAATAACAGGAAACACTATTCTTTTACTTTACGATTTTTAGATTTTATAGAGAAGAATTTGGATGAAATGAAGGGTTTTCCTTATCTGATCTGCAGGTAAGCAATAGGAATAGTGACAGAACTCCAGAAGAATTCCAGAGTGATGAATTCTTTCTCTGGAATGTACCATATATTGCCCTGTATAATGCACATGTTTTTTGCCCAAATTTTTGAGGAAAAAATAAGAGTGCACGTTACACATGGATAATACTTATTCTGTGTCTATATTAATGTTTTTAATTCTATTATTTATGATTATACATTAAAAGTATAACTCTAGAAAGCACTAATGATATCTGTATGCAAAATAATATGTTGGAATATGGTAATCCGTTTTGTTGAACTCATGAAGAACTTGGAGGAAAGCATTTCAGCCAGTGAACTTGAAACCCAACTAACCAGCCAACTGCAACCCCTTGATACGTCAGTAAACAAGCCCTTTAAGCCCTGATGAAGAAAGAGTGGCCATTGTGGATGCAGTCTGCTGGTAATGATTTAATGCCTACAGGCGAGATAAAAAAGCATCCATTGCCCAGCTTTGTGATTGGATCCTAAGATTGTGGAACAGTGTCAAGAAGGAAGTGGTTGTGGGCAGCGCCTATGGCTCAAGGGCGCTGGCCCCATATACTGGGGATGTTGGGTTCGAACCAGGCCCTGGCCAAAAACTGCAAAAAAAAAAAAAAAAAGGAAATGGTTTTTAAACTATGTAAAAATTTTGGCATCAGCAATGCTTTGGATGGAACTGAGGACAATGAAATTTACCAAGATGAGGAAAGTGTGACTCTTCAGAAGACACTGGTAATGTAGATATTAATGAAGAAAATACTTCTGATACAATGATGACAAGCTCTTGGCCTTCTACGGTGCATAAATATTGTAAATTTGTACTGGTACATACAATTTCTTGTACTTTGTACTTTATATACTCGAGTATAAGCCGAGTTTTTCCGGCACAAAATTTGTGCCGAGTTCGGCTTATACTCAAGTATATACGGTATTTGTTCTCATGTTTTATAATTATTTGTTACATAAAATCTCTTGTACCATAATATGTTAAAAAGTAAATGCTAAGATTCCTTTATAATAAAAAAGTACCTAAATGTAAACAAATAAAAATTTGAATTAAAACGAAAGATTTCTTTTCCTCAAAGTTTGAGCCAAAAATGTGGGTGTGCATTATACATGGGCATGCATTATACACAGCAAAATATGTTATTACCTGTAGGGACTGTTCTACAACTATTATCCTAATATTGCTTATTCATAGCCAGCTCAAAGACAAGTTGGCTTCCCAGATAACCAGCAATGGTTAGAATATTCTTTTTCTAAAACAGTTCATGTTTTCTACAAAGAAACATCTGTGAAAAGTGAGTAATACTGGTGTTTGTTGAAATGAGATAATGCATATGCATAGCATATTAGTTGTAACATATTAAGCCCCTCAGTAAATATTAGCTGTTGCAACTTACTCATAAAGGTACTCATAAAGCTATTGCTCTTACTCATAAAGGTACTCAGGGTCTAGAACTGTAGTCAGGAGTCCAAAGACAGACATTTCTTGTTGATCTTCCAGTGCTGTGACCCAAGCATTAAGCTGCAGTGTGGTGGACTGAGAATCCCCCTAGACAGGTACTTTTCTCCACTGCTCAGCGTCTGGCAGATAAAGGGAAGGAAGGTGCTGTGAAATTTACACACACACACACACACACACACACACACACACACACACACACAAAATGTTTTGACCCATGAGAGACAACACTATCAGCCCCTTGTGAGGCTAACAGGCACCGCCTCAACCAGAAAAATTCAAGGCTTTTTCTTTAGGGGTTTTGGGGGTCTGTATAGACAAGGCAAAAAATGAAAAGATAACAGTTTCATGTTTCAGTTAAACAGGCAGTTCTTTGTTCAAAGAAGAAAGCTGTCAGGCTGAAGGAAGAAGGGAGTACTTAACTACAGATCAAAGAAACCTTTGGATAGGATTTAATGAGGGAAAGAGTCTGCAGATCAGAGTGACTGCAGGGTATCTGTGGGGGCAAATATGAGTTACTTTCTAGCTTTCTTTATATCCTGTCTCTAAGCTTCTAGACATTTCCCAAGACTATTTTCTCATCTACTCTGCTGGACATTCCAACTTTCCCCTCGCCACCTTAGGCAAACCTCACAGCTGGTGGGGGCTGAGACTCAGGGTCTCAGGCGAAGCCAGCTTACTCTAAGCTCTCACCCACTCCAAGTCTCTTCTGGTAGATACACTTTTCTCTCAAATCCTGTAGTGGTGTAATTTTTACATCACCTTTACTTTTTGTGCATTTAGATTACTTATCTAAATTAGATATCAAGCAACCCATTTTAATTTTGCTACATTATAAAATTTATTGGGACATTATAACCAGAGTTCACTAAACTTTTTCATTCACTTGCTTTTTAAAAAAGTTATGTCGAGTCCCAGTGTTTTTTTTTTTTTTTCTTCCCTTCCCTTCAATTCTTTTAAGACTTCAGATGCTGACACTGAATTAATTGTACCCTTTATCTCCAAACCACACTGCTATCATCAGTATGTTTCTTGCTACTTTTATTTTGCCTTTCATACCTAAACCCTATCCTGTTATTCTTCCTTCCAAATACCCACTCCAATGTGTCTTTATATATCCTTAAATATGCATATATTTTTGAAAATATTAATAGGTAATATTGTTTTTTCTATATGTGCTTTTATTTATAGGAAGGGTTGTGCTATGAATATCAACGTTACATTTTAAAACCTATCTTTGGTATTTTATGTTATTATTAAGTGTTACTAACTTTTAGCTGTATTTTAATCTATTCCCTAAAGTACGCACACCTAAATTAGCATCCATTTCACAATATCACAAAATATGCTATAGTGAACATACTCTTATATTACCCTTTAGAAATGGAATGATCACATTTGTCCAAATGGGATGATTTTGAAATTGAAGAGGAACTCTTATAATTATGTTGGGACAACAGGTATACATTATATACATATTAGACTATTAGACAAACTAGAATGTAGTCACTCTCTTAGGACAGATTTTTCTGGGACACAGCTGGTAATTAGCAAATATGTACTGAATAGCTTTCCCTCTTCTGATTGTTTCCAGCTGACATCTGTTCCAATTGCTTGGTGCAAGTGCTGGATGATTGTTAAAGATTTTAAATACCACTCTCACAGCTGGGTGCTGTGGCTCACACCTGTAATCCTAGCACTCTGGGAGGCCAATGCCTGTGGATTGCTTGAGCTCAAAGCAAGATTCCATCTCTAAAGATAGCCGATCTTTCTTGTGGGTTCCTGTAGTTCTAGCTGCTCAGGAGGCTGAGGCGAGAGGATCGTTTGAGCCTGAGTTGAGGTTGCTGTGAGCTCTGATGCCACAGCACTCTACCCAGGGCAACACTTGAGGCTCTGTCTCAAAAAAAAAAAAACCAAAGAGTGTTTTCAAATTTTATGTTATTGGCCCCTGCAATTTCCTTTGAAATAGAAAGGGCACAATTTGTAATCCTTATTTTACAGAAAGGGAAGCTGAAGATGTGAGGTAAACTGACTTGCTTCAGTCCACATATCTGGTAAGTTGGAGTCAAACTTGGAACTAGGTCTTCTTAATTTGTTTCTTCAGTATTTAAAAGGGATGAATTTTGGTCTATGGTTAAAACAGGTACCGTCCAGGTTAGCTTTCTGTCTTCAGAACATACAGTAAATAAATGATCAATAATTTTTAGTGAACAAATGAACTAGGGATTATTTATGTAGGTATCTATATGTCCCAGGTTTGAATTAATAATGCTACTAATCAGTGCTATAGAGACTTATTTTCATTGTAGCAATGGTTTGGATTATAGATAAATTCAGTTCTATAAATATTCTGGCTGAACAGAGGACTTCATGTTATTCCAGGAGTTCTCATCTTAAGTGTTTTTGTTCATTTACAATAAAGTAGTAATAGGATATAAATGTATTTATATAATGTGATGTTACAGGGTTAAGTGGTAGAATGCATTTGCTTATGATAAATCTCAGTTAAGATTTCTTCCACACTTTTTTTTTTTTTTTTTTTTTTTTTTTTGAGGCAGAGTCTCACTTTGTTGCCCTTGGTAGACTGCCGTGGCATCACAGCTCACAGCAACTTCAAACTCCTGGGGTTAGAGATTCTCTTGCCTCAGCCTCCCGAGTAGCTGGCACTATAGGCACCTGCCACAACACCTGGCTACACACTTTTCTTTCTTTCTTTTTTTTTTTATTGTTGGGGATTCATTGAGGGTACAAGAAACCAAGTTATACTAATTGCATTTGTTAGGTAAAGACCTTCTTACAATTGTGTCTTCCCCCAAAAGGTGTGGCACACACCAAGACCCTACCCCGTCATTCCTTCCCTCTCTCTAGTCTTCCTTTCCCCACCTCTCCCTCCTTCTTTCTCTCTCTGCTCTCCCCTTCCCCCACCCTGTCATTCCTTTCCTCTCTCTACTCTTCCTTTCCCCACCTCTCCCTCCTTCTTTCTCTCTCTGCTCTCCCCTTCCCTCACCCCACCATGTCATTAATTGTCATTAAGTGTCCTTATATCAAAATTGAGTACATAGGATTCATGCTTCTCCATTCTTGTGATGCTTTACTAAGACTAATGTGTTCCACTTCCACCCAGGTTAATACAAAGGCTGTGGAGTCTCCATTTTTTTTAATGTCTGAGTAGTATTCCATAGTGTACATATACCATAGCTTGTTGATCCATTCCTGGGTTGGTGGGCATTTAGGCTGTTTCCACATTTTGGTGATTGTAAATTGAGCTGCAATAAACAGTCTAGTACAAGTGACCTTATGATAAAAGGATTTTTTTCCTTCTGGGTAGATGCCCAGTAATGGGATTGCAGGAGTAAATGGGAGGTCTAGCTTGAGTTCTTTGAGGTTTCTCCATACTTCCTTCCAAAAAGGTTGTATTAATTTGCAGTCCCACCAGCAGTGTAAAAGTGTTTCCTTCTCTCCACATCCATGCCACCATGGCAGTTTTGAGTTTTTGTGATGTGGGCCATTCTCACTGGGGTTAGATGGTATCTTAGGGTGGTTTTGATTTGCATTTCTTTAGTAATTAGGGATGATGAGCATTTTTTCATATGTTTGTTAGCCATTCATCTGTCTTCTTTAGAGAAGGTTCTATTCATGTCTCTAGCTCATTGATATATGGGATTGTTGGCTTTTTTCATGTGGATTAATTTGAGTTATCTATAAATCCTAGTTATCAAGCTTTTGTCTGATTCAAAATATGCAAATATCCTTTCCCATTGTGTAGGTTCTCTATTTGCTTTGGTTGTTGTCTCCTTAGCTGTGCAGAAGCTTTTCAGTTTAATGAAGTCCCATTTGTTTATTTTTGTTGTTGTTACAATTGCCATGGCAGTCTTCTTCATGAAGTCTTTCCCCAGGCCAATATCTTTCAGTATTTTTCCTATGCTTTCTTTGAGGATTTATATTGTTTCATACCTTAAATTTAAGTCCTTTATCCATCTTGAATCAATTTTTGTGAGTGAAGAAAGGTGTGGGTCCAATTTCACTCTTTTACATGTGGATATCCAGTTCTCCTAGCACCATTTATTGAATAGGTAGTCTTTCCCCCAAGGTATGTTCTTGTTTGGTTTATCAAAGATTAGGTGGTTATAAGATGTTAGTTTCATTTCCTGGTTTTCTATTTGGTTCCAAATGTCTATATCTCTATTTTTGTGCCAATACCATGCTGTCTTAATCACTGTGGCTTTGTAGTACAGCCTAAAATCAGGTATGGTGATGCTCCCAGCTTTACTTTTATTACTAAGAACTGCCTTAGCTATACGGGTTTTTTTCTGGTTCCATACAAAATGCAGAGTCATTTTTTCCAAATCTTGAAAGTACGATGGTATTGTAATAGGAATTGCATTGAATAGGTAGATTGCTTTGGGAAGTATAGACATTTTAACAATGTTGATTTCTTTCCATCCATGAGCATGGTATGTTCTTCCATTTGTTAATGTCCTCTGCTATTTCCTTTCTTAGGATTTCATAATTTTTTTTCTTCTTTTTTTTTTTTTTTTTTCTCCAGTTTTTGGTTGGGGCTAAGCTGGAACCCACTACCTCAGGCATATGGGGCAGGCGCCCTAATCCATTGAGCCACAGGTGCTGCCCCTCATAATTTTCTTTATAAAGGTCCTTCACCTCTTTTGTTAGGTATATTCCTAGGTACCTCATTTTCTTTGAAGCTATAGTGAAGGGAGTTGTGTCCTTAATTAGCCTGTCATCTTGACTGTTACTGTCGTATACAAAGTTACTGACTTGTGGACATTGATTTTATATCCTGAGACATTACTGTATTTTTTGATGACTTCTAGGAGTCTTGTGGTTGAGTCTTTGGGATTCTCTAAGTATAAGATCATGTCATCATCAAAGAGGGAGAGTTTGACCTCCTGCTGCCATTTGGATTCCCTTTATTTCCTTTTCTTGCCTAATTGTATTGGCTAGAACTTCCAGCACTACGTTGAATAGTAATGACAGGGAACAACCTTGTCTAGTTCCAGTTGTAAGAGGAAAAGCTTTCAGTTTTACTTCATTCATTAAAATATTAGCTGTGGGTTTGTCATAGATAGATAGCCTCAATCAGTTTGAGAAATGTGCCACATATGTCTATACTCTTCATTGTTCTAATTAGAAAAGGATGCTGGATTTTATCGAATGATTTTTCTGCATCTATTGAAAGGATCATAAGGTCTTTGTTTTTGCTTCTGTTAATCCGGTGGGTAACATTTATGGACTTGTGTATGTTAAACCAGCCTTGCATCCCTGGGATGAAACCTACTTGATCTTTTTTAATGATAAGCTGTAATCTATTGGTTAGGATTTTGTTGAGAATTTTTGCATGTATATTCATGAGTGAAATTGGTCTGAAATTCTCCTTTTTAGTTGAGTCTTTTCCTGGTTTTGGTATCAGGGTGATGTTTGCTTCGTAGAACATGTTGGGGAAGATTCCTTCCTCCTCAATTTTTTGGAATAATTTCTATAGTACGTGAATAAGTTCTCCCTTGAAGGTTTGATAGAATTCTGGTGTGAAGCCATCTGGACCTGGGCATTTTTTCGTTGGAAGCTTTTTTTATTGTTTCTTTAATTTCAGTGCTTGAAATTGTTCTGTTCAGGAGCTCTATTTTTTCCTGGCTTCGTCTAGGGAGAGGGTGTGATTCCAAATATTGATCCATTTCCTTCACAATGTCAAATTTCTGGGCATAGAGTTTTTGGTAGTATTCAGAGATGATCTCTTGTATCTCTGTGGCATCAGTTGTTATTTTCCCTTCATTGTTTCTGAGAGGTTACTAGAGATTTTACTTTTCTGTTTCCAGCTAGTCTGGCTAATGGTTTATCTATTTTATTTATTTTTTTCAAAAAACCAACTCCTTGTTTCATTACTTTTCTGAATGATTCTTTTCCATTTCATTGATCGTTGATTTAATTTTGGGTATTTCTTTTCTTCTGCTGGGTTTAGGCTAAGATTGTTCTTCCTTTTCTAGTTCCTAAGATGGCTTGTGAGTTTGTTGATGCGCTCTCTTTCTGTTTTTCGAATGTAGACATCTAAAGTGATAAATTTTCCTTTCAAAACTGCTTTAGGAGTATCCCACAGGTTTTGGTAGCTTGTGTCTTCATTGTTGTTATGCTCAAGGAAGGTAATGATTTCCTATTTTATTTCTTCCTGCACCCAACTGTCATTCAATGGAAGGTTAATTTCCATGCCTTTGTGTAGGGTTGAATGTTTTTGTTGGAGTTGAGTTCCACCTTTAGTGCCTTGTGCTCTGAGACAATACAAGGTAAAATTTTAATTCTTTTGATTCTGTTGAGGTTTGTTTTTTGTCCTAGGATATGATTAATTTTGGAGAATGTTCCATGGGGCGATGAGAAGAATGTATATTCTTTTTCTCTGGGATGGAGTGTTCTATATGCATCTATCAAGCACAGTTGTCTAGGGTCTCGTTTAAGTCCCTTATATCTTTGTTTAATTTCTGTTTAGAGGATGTGTTCAGCTCTGTAAGAGGAGTGTTAAAGTCCCCTGTTATTATGGTATTATAGGATATAGGTCCTATATAATACCTATATGGTATTATAGGATATAGTAGGGTACTTTGTCTCAACCTTAAAAACTCCCAGTCTCTCTGGAGTTGCTGGGTTGGGTGGTTCCCTTGAGGTTACCAGCTCTTTGTTGGCCTGTCTGGACACAGTTCCCCACCTCCAACCAAGTAGAGAGGAAAGACAAAAATGCTATAAATCAAACCAAAACAAGAAAACAGAAAACTTTACGAGATAAAATTGGGGGGGAAACTAAATAATAGGTGTAGAAACACTAGCAAAAATGAAGTTCTAATTGTTGAAAAAGGCAACAATGGAAAAGTATATTTAAACTAGAAAAATGAAGAAAGAAAAGAAAGTAAAAAAAAAAAAAAAGGAAAAATCCATAGGGAAAATGTTGAAATTAAGGAAAAAAAAAACCCCAAAACAAAGTTTGTACATCTTGCTGAATATTGTTTGGGCAACAGGTGATATTCTGGGGTATGAGATGTTAATCACAATGTTGATATGGCTATATGAGATGGAGACTGGAGGCCTTTGCTGATTTCTCAAACCCTGCAGGGTGGAGAACCTAAATCTCTCCTCAGCCCACTTAAAAGGCACTTTAAACTGCTAACCTTGGCTAAGCAGAAACTTTCCCAGGAAAGCCCTTGTCGCTGGGATCACACCTGAAGTGGCTATCCACTTACCCAGTGTGCCAAAACCAGTCTCACTCCATGCCTCTGAGGGCCAGGGCTATAAGGCATCTCAGTCCCCGCCTTCAGGTTGCTCAGTCACTAGATTACTCGCTCCAGCTGGATCCTTGCTCTGCCACCCTGAGTTTGTTGATGCGCTCTCTTTCTGAGGGTGGAGCTTGCCAGGGCAGTTCTCCCATAATGGCTCTGGGTCCACAGCCAAACACGATTAGCTTTTTCCTGCTCAGTGGCACAGTCTGGGGCCCTAGACAACACTTAAAAGTCCTCCACACTCTCGCCCAAGTTCTCCCAGCGTAGTTCAACTGAGTGCCAAGTCCAGATAAAATCAAAACAGCTCACAGGTAAGGCCTTTTCAGTTTGGAATCTCACTGCTGCTGTACTTACAGCTGCCAGCGGGATTAGACCGAACAACACATGCAAACACTTGCCAGTTCTCCTCATAGGGTGCAGAAGTCTCTCGCTGACTCCCTGTGTCCCCAGAGGGATGTTTCTGGGCAGATCCCACAAGCCAGAGATGCCTGGAGTCTTCTCTCTCCAGACTCACCATGTCCAGTTGCAAGGAAACAGTTACTCGGCCACCATCTTGCTCCTCTTTTCACTACCTACTTTTTCAAAGACCCTGTTCTGTAGCCTTAAATAACCAGTTTAAAAAAGCCCTTCCTCTTGTTATCTACTGTATTGCATTCAGCTGCTTGATGTGTGCTTTCCTTTCCCAGCATCCCCAGAGGCAGCTGTAGTGTTTGGTGAAAGATTCCAGTGATGGTGATGATGGGTTTCACTGGAAAATTTTTCTCCTGTTGACCTTAGCCCCGTGGTTCTCAACCTTCCTAATGCCCCTAACCTTAAAGGGGTCTTGACCCACAGGTTGAGAACCACTGCACTTAGCCTAAAGGCCAAAAAACAATGAAAAATTTAATCTACCGTATATACTCGAGTATAAGCCGAGTTTTTTTGGCACAAAATTTGTGCCGAGTTCAGGTTTTTCGGCACAAATTTTATGCCGAAAAAACTCGGCTTATACTTGAGTATATACGGTAAGTTTTTTTTTCCAGCATTGAAAGAGGCTGGTTGGCCTCAGCTCCCTTGCTCAAACCTCACAGTTTTGAAGTCATTTCAAAACCAAACCTTGAATGATCTTGTTCTACCTACCTTTCTCCCTCATCTCAAATTACAGTTGCCTCTCTGAAATCTCCTGCCTTTTATAAGACAAATTAAGGAGTTGCTCTAAGAAACTGTTCAGTAATGTAAAGCTCCTATTTTTCATACCTTACCCTTCAAGGAAGTTAAACTAGTCTTCTTCTAGAGGTAGCACTTTCTGTCATGTATCTTAAATCCTTTTTATTTTCTTGCTGCAGAGACTCCATGCACAGTATGTAGTATTAAATTAGATGCTTCCTGCAGTTACTTTCTTTGGTCATGTTTTTCTTTAATTTACAGTTGATTTACTATCCCTTATGTTAATACCGTGAGCTTTAGATGTAAACTTTCTTCTGACCAATGGAAAGAACTTTTTAGAGAGTCCCCATATCTCTCTTTAAGTATCTGTTTTCTACTGTGTCCAGTAGTAGGTTGATGATGATGGCTGTTCTTTCCAGTTGACCACCAAATTTTTTGTTTGTTTGTTTGGAGACAGAGACTTACTCTGTTGCCCAGGCTAGAGAGCCATGACCTCATCCTGGTTCACAGCAACCTCAGACTCCTGGGTATAAGCAATTATCTTGCTTCGAGTAGCTGGGACTACCAGTGCCCACCACAACGTCCAGATAACTTTTTCTCTTTGTTTTTAGTTGAGTCAGGGTATCTTTCCACCTTGGCCTTCCAGAGTGCTAGGATTACAGGCATGAGCCATCACAGCTATCCCAAATTTTTGTTTTTTAATTGCTTCCAAACTATCTCCTTTCTCTTTGCACTGTGGCCCTGAATACCACTAGCTGATATTAAGAAAACCCTAGAGAAGTTCCTTAAGTTCCTTTTTCTTACCTTTCCTTTTTAAATGCATAGGTAAAATCCCTTTATAACAACTGGTTTCTTTAAAGTGAAATACTTTCAAAAACTTAGTTTTTGGTCCATGGAAATAGAGCTTTGGGAGTCAGCTTGCTTGTTTTCTTGTCTGTCTCTCCCTCTCCCTCCCTCTCCCTGTCTTATTTATTAACTTGAGATCTACCCTCTTAACAGATTGTAAGTGTATAATACAGTATTGTTATCTATAGGCACAATGTTATACAGCAAATCTCTAGGACTTATTTGTCTGGGATCACTGAAGTTTTATATCCATCTAAAATGTTCAAGGTCATAGACACAAAGAAGAGCATTGTAGTTGTCAGGGACTTGGGAGAGAGGAGACGGGGAGTTTTTAATCAACAGGTAAGTTAGTTTTTCCTACACTGTATAAAGCTTGACAGTCACTGTATTTAGGTATAGGTTGAATATCCCTAATCCAAAAGTCTGAAATCCAAAATGCTTTAAACTTCAAAACGTTTTTCCTTTTTCTTGAGACAGAGTGTTGCTCTGTCACCCTAAGTAGAGTGCAGTGGTGTCATTTTAGCTCATAGAAACATCCCATTATTTGGCTCAAGCAGTCCTCCTGTGTCACCCTCCCCAGTAGCTGGAACTATAGGCAGTGCCACCATGCCCTGCTAATTTTTATGTTTTTAGTAGAAAAGGGTCGTGGCTTTGCTCAGGCTGGTCTTGAACTCCTGAGCTCAAGCAATCCACCCACCCCAACCTCCCAGAGTGCTAGGATTACAGGCTTGAACCACTGCATCCAGCCTACATTCCAAAACTTTTTGAGTATCAATGCTCATTGTAGCATTTCAGATTTGGGATTTTTGGATTATGCTAGTAAGTATGCTAGTGAGTATAATTCTGATATTCTAAAATCTGAAAGAAATCAAAATCTACAATTGGTCCTAAGCATTTTAGATAACAGATATTCAACCTATATGTGGTTGTTTGCCATTGAGGTAGAAAAGGACAGAAGAATAAATTTGGTGATTTGCCCTGGCATGAACCAGTAGTTACCTTTCTGATTCTGAGGTTTCCTGCCAACACCTACAGCACTGCCCACCCCCAAACCAAAATAGAAAAAAAAAATGACACACCCAAGACCCCTTTTCCAAAACATTACCATATATAAACTCTTTAGAAGCTTGAGAGAAGAAAAAGATGGAAGAGAAAATATGGTTAGGAATCTCTTTCCTACTACATTAGGGATTCATTTGATAATCAGTTAAAAAGCATAGCTTCTTCTCATGAACACAGCTAACCCTGTTAATGTTAATATTGGGAATGTCAGGAATTGGGTCCTCCAAATGCCATCAACAGGGTCATAATTAAATGTGAGTGAAACTTATGTGTTACAACGATCAACCATTATTCTTTACCTAAGTTCTATATATATCTTTATTACATTCAACAAGCCATGTTGATCAGTGTTGTATTTTTAGTCCTGCCTGATCTAAATGGATACTCTTGACCTCTGTTGGTGATATTACTGATCTTGCTCATGGCTATATCACAGTCTGACTCACCAGGTTTATCTTTTTTTTCTTTTTTAAGAGAGCCAGTCTCCCTGTCTCTATTAGCTCTCCTCCCCATTAGGGCTTTCTTACCTCTCTTTTTTCTCTACTTCTCTAATCCCTTTCTTTCTTCACCCCCGCCCCTCTTTTACTCCTCCATGATTTTCTCAGGGCTGGGCTTCAACATCGTCGGTGGGACAGATCAGCAGTATGTCTCCAATGACAGTGGCATCTACGTCAGCCGCATCAAAGAGAATGGGGCTGCTGCCCTGGATGGGCGGCTCCAGGAGGGTGATAAGATCCTCTC
>CAUYPK010016599.1:0-10312 GCA_963574355.1 Loris lydekkerianus | reverse complement strand
AGCTGGAACATATTCTTCTTAGCAAAGTATCTCAGGAATGGAAGAAAAAGTATCCAATGTACTCAGCCCTACTATGAAGCTAAATTATAGCTTTCACATGAAGGCTATAACCCAACTATAACACAAGACTATGAGGAAAGGACCAAGGAAGGGGAAGGGAGGGGGGAGGTTAGGGTGGAGGGAGGGTAATGGATGAGGCCACACCTACCGTGCATCTTAGAATGGGTACAGGCGAAACTTACTAAAGGCAGAACCCAAATGTCTACATACAATAACTACGAAAATGCCATGAAGGCTATGTTGTACAGTTTGATGAGAATATTTCAGATTATATACGAAACCAACACATTGTACCCATTGATTGCACCAATGTACACAGCTATGATTTAACAATATAAAAAAACATACACAAGTCCATAAACATAATTCACCGTATCAACAGAAGCAAAAACAAAGACCATATGATCCTTGATAAAATCCAGCATCCTTTTCTAATTAGAACACTGAAGAGTATAGGCATAGGTGGCACATTTCTGAAACTGATTGAAACCATCTATGACAAACTCACAGCTAATATTTTACTGAATGGAGTAAAACTGAAAGCTTTTCCTCTTAAAACTGGAACCAGACAAGGTTGTCCTCTACCACGACTACTATTCAACATAGTGCTGGAAGTTCTAGTCAATACAATCAGGCAAGAGAAGGAAATAAAGGGCTTCCAAACGGGAGCAGAGAAAGTCAAACTCTCCCTCTTTTCTGATGATATGATATCATACTTAGAGAACTCCAAAGACTCAACCACAACACTCCTGGAAGTGATCAAAAATGAGACAGTAATGTCTCAGGATATAAAATCAATTTCCATAAATCAGTAGCTTTTATATATACTAACAACAGCCAAGATGACAAGCTAATTAAGGACACAACCCCCTTCACCATAGCTTCAAAGAAAATGAAATACCTAGGAATGCACCTAAAAAAAAGAGACAAAGGACCTCTATAAAGAAAATTACCAAACACTAAGAAAAGAAATAACACAAGATATTAACAAATGGAACAGCATACCATGCTTATGGCTGGGAAGAATCAACGTTGTTAAAATCTCTATACTTCCCAAAGCAATCTACAGATTTAGTGCCATCCCTATTAAAATACAAACATTGTACTTTCAAGACTTGGAAAAAAATAATTCTTCATTTTGTATGGAACCAGAAAAAAGCCTGTATAGCTAAGGCAGTACTTAGTAATAAAAACAAATCCAGAGGCATCAGCCTACCAGACTTTAGGATGTACTACAAGGTCATAGTGGTCAAAACAGCATGGTAGTGGCACAAAAACAGAGACATAGACATATGAAATTGAATAGAAAGCCATGAAATGAAACTAACATTGTACAGCCACCTAATCTTTGATAAACCAAACAAGAACTACATGGGGGTAAAGAATCCCTATTCAATAAATGGTGCTGGGAGAACTGGATATCCACATGTAAAAGACTGAAACTGGACCCGCACATTTTTCCACTCACAAAAATTAATTCAGATGGATAAAAGACCTAAATTTAAGGCATTAAATGATAAAAATCCTCAAAGAAAACACGGGAAAAACACTTGAATATATCTGCCTGGGGAAAGACTTTAGGAAGAAGACTTCCGTGGCAATTGCAACAACAACAAAAGTAAACAAATAGGACTTAATTAAACTGAAAAGTTTCTGTACAGCTAAGGAGACAACAACCAAAGCAAACAGACAACATAAACAATGGAAAAGGATATTTGCATACTTTGGTTTTTTATTTTGTATTTTGTTTTTTTAGAGACAGATTCTCACTTTGTCACCCTCAGTAGATTGCTGTGCCATCACAGCTCACAGCAACCTCCAGCTCTTGGGCTTAAGCAATTCTCTTGCCTCAGCCTCCCAAGTAGCTGGGACTACAGGCACCCACCACAACGGCCAGCTATTTTTTGTTACAGTTTGGCTGGGGCCGTGTTCAAACTCACCACCCTCAGTGTATGTGGCTGGCACCCTACTCACTAAGCCACAGGCACCATCCAATATTTGCATATTTTGAATCAGACAAAAGCTTGATAAGTAGGATCTACAGAGAACTCAAATTAATCCACATGAAAAAAAGCCAAAAATCCCATATATCAATGGGCAAGAGAAATGAATAGAATCTTCTTTAAAGAAGACAGACGAATGGCTAACAAACATATGAAAAAATGCTCATAGTGCCTAATTATTAGAGAAATGCAAATCAAAACCACCCTGAGATATCATCTAACCCCAGTGAGAATGGCCCACATCACAAAATCTCAAAACTGCACATGCTGGTGTGCATGTGGAGAAAAGGGAACACTTTTACACTGCTGGGGGGACTGCAAACTAATACAACCTTTATGGAAGGAAGTATGGAGAACCCTCAAAGAACTCAAACTTGACCTCCCATTTGATCCTGCAATCCCATTACTGGGCATCTACCCAGAAGGAAAAAAGCCCTTTTACCATAAGGATACTTACACTAGACTGTTTATCACAACTCAATTTACAATCGCCAAAATGTGGAAACAGCCTAAATACCCACCAACCCAGGAATGGATTAACAAGCTGTGGTATATGTATACCATGGAATACTATTCAGCCATTAAAAAAGATGGAGACTGGGTGGCACTTGTGGCTCAGTGGGTAGGGCACCTGCCCAATATACTGAGGGCGGCAGTTTCAATCCCGGTCCAGGCCAAACTGCAACAAAAAAATAGCCAGGCATTGTGGCTGACATCTATAGTCCCAGCTACTCTGGAGGCTGAGGCAAGAGAATTGCCTAAGCCCAGGAGTTGGAGGTTGCTGTGAGCTGTGACACTACACCACTCTACGGAGGGCTATAAAGTCAAAATTTAAAAAAAAAAAAAAAAAAAAAAAAAAAAGATGGAGACTTTACATCTTTTGTATTAATCTGGATGGAAGTGGAACACGTTATTCTTATTCTTAGTAAAGCGTCACAAGAATGGAAAAGTAAGAATTCCATGTACTTAATTCTGATATGAGGACAATTAATGACCTAGTACGTGGTGGATGGGGGGGGAAGGGGAGAGCAGAAAGGAGGGAGGGAGGAAGTAGGGGGTCATGGAGTTTGACACACCTTTTGGGGGCAGGACACAGTTATAAGAGGAACTTTACCTCAGTGAGTAGGGCGCCAGCCCCATATACCGAGGGTGGTGGGTTCAAACTCGGCCCCCGCCAAACTGCAACAAAAAAATAGCCGGGCATTGTGGCGGGCGCCTGTAGTTCCAGCTACTCAGGAGGCTGAGGCAAGAGAATCACCTAAGCCCAGAAGCTGGAGGTTGCTATGAGCTGTGACTACACGGCCCTCTACCCAGGGTGACAAAGTGAGACTCTGTCTCTAAAAAAAAAAAAAAAAAAAAAAAAAAAAGGGACTTTACCTAACCAATGCAATCAATGTAACCTGGTTCTTTGTACCCTCAATGAATCCCCAACAATGAAAAAAAAGTTGGATTTGTCACAACCCAAGCACATGATGTTTTTGCCCCATCAGACAGTCCATCTCCCATGGCAGAATTCAATGGAGTAGATTTTAAAGATTTTGTTGCAAATGGATGATGTGGTGGCAACCTGTAATGAACCTGAACTAGAAGCAATTTTCTAAGCAATATTAACTGAAGTACAAACACGCATAAAAGTGCATGAAACAGCTGATAAAGTTAAGAAGCAAGTGAATGCAACATAGAAATTGCAGACTCCAAAAGAAGAGGATGTCAGGCATCTGATAATGCAGTTGAAATCATTTGCTGTAGAAAAATGCCCAGGTATGCTCAGTGGTGTAACTGGCATTGAAAGTGATTTCTCCACTTACATTTGTAATAAGAATAAGAAACAGGCTTACTGCCCATGCACAATGGTTACGGCGCCAGCCACATACACCAAGAGCAGTGGGTTTGAATCCAATCCAGGCTAAATGACAATGACAACTACAACAAAGAATAGCTGGGCATTGTGCTGGGCACCTGTAGTCCCAGCTACTTAGGAGGCTGAGGCAAGAGAATTGCTTAACCCCAAGAGTTTGAGGTTGCTGTGAGCTGTGACACCACTGCACTCTACCAACCATGAGGTTGCTCTGAGCTGTGACATAGACAGACTCTTTCTCAAAAAAAAAAAAAAAAAGAATAAAAATAAGAAACAGACCAAGACTGACTCCTTTTTCAGAAAGAATGAGTAAACCATGAGAAAACAGTAAATATGTTGATTTTGTATGATGCCATATGTATGATTTTACTGTTTTGATTACGTATAATTTTGTATGATATTCTCTAATTAAAGCTGTACATGTATGTATCAGTAAAGTAGGCCTATTTACTTATGTTGACCACCTCCATTTGTTGACGAGTTCATTATAGTCCCTTGGATGATCAGCTTATAGACATTCTACTGTATATATAGTTTCAAAGTACCTCTGTATAAGATACTTATTAATTTCAAAGAGAAAAAGAATGGCTCTGGAAGGCACCACCTTAATCAGATGAACAAAGAGAACATTAGTAATAGAACACATTGAAATCATGTGTCCCCGGTAAGATGCAATGAAAGAACAAAGCATCACTTCTGAGGTATTCCTCCCCAAAACTCATATCTAGAATATAATCATGAGGAAACATCAAATAAAGCCAAGTTGTGGAACATTTATAAAATAACTGGACTATAATCTTCAAGTGTCAAGGTTATGAAAGTCAAGTAAAAATAGAAGAAATATTGCAGATTGAACAATACTAAATAGACATGACAGGCTGGGCATGGTGGCTCACACTTGTAATCCTAGCACTCTGGGAAGCCAAGACAAGAGGACTGCTTGAGCTCAGCACTAGCAAGAGTGAGGCCCTGTCTATACTAAAAATAGGGGAAAAAAGCTAGCTGGGTGTTGTGGCAGGTGCCTATAGTACCACTTACTTGGGAGACTGAGGCAGAAGAATTGCTTGAGCCCAGGAGTTTGAGATTGCTGTGAGCTGTGATGATGTTATGGCACTCAACCTAGGGCACAGACTGAGACTTTGTCTCAAAAAAAATATAAATAAAAAATACACATGACAACTAAATGCAATATTTGGTTCTGAAGTTGATTCTTTGGCTTTAAGAGCATTTTGGGGGGAAAAAATGAGAAAACTTGAATGGGATTTGAAGATTGGATGGTAATAATGTATCAATGTCAATTTTCTTTCTTTCTTTCTTTCTTTCTTTCTTTCTTTCTTTTTTTTTTTTTTTTGAGACAGAGTCTCACTTTGTTTTACCCAGTAGAGTGCCATAGCATCATAGCTCACCTCAAACTCTTAGGCTTAAGCAACCCTGTGATCCTCTTGCCTCAGCTTCCCAGTAGCTGACACTACAGGCACCTGCCACAACTCACAACTCCTGGCTATTTTTAGTGATGGGATCTCACTCTTGCTTAGGCTGATCTTGACCTCCTGAGCTTAAGCAGTCCACCTGCCTCTGCCTTCAAGAGAGCTGGGATTACAGGCATGAGCCACCACACCACCACACCCAGCCTAATGTTAACTTTCTGATGATGGTTATATTATAGTTTTGTAAGAGAAAGCCCTTTTTTTTAGGAAATACATATGAAAATACTTGGAAATTAGAGGGCATTGTGTCATCAGCTTATTCATAAAAGGTTCACGGGAAAAATGTTCTTTATACTTTACTAAAAACCTTTCTATAGGTTTGAGATAATTTCAAGATTATTTTTAAATGTCATGGGATTTTAAACACATGATAAATTAATTCATGGCATCAAAAACACATGACAATAGCTCAGTTTACAAGGTAATAAATAAATTGAGTTAAAGTGTTGACAGGTCCTTACATTAAGCAGTAGTAAAAGTACTAATTTAAGGTCAGTTTTTGTCAAAAATGGATGTGGTAATTTTAAGGTTAACAACTAAAAGAATAAAATAATGTATTACTAATAAACTGAAAATAGAATAATAAAAGGACAAGTTATACTTAGTGACTCACTTCCAAAGTATCTATAGGGTGTTCCAAAAGTCACCCATAAAGTTATCATATGTAGGGAAAATGGGAAATTGTAGCTTTTGAGAGCCAGCATGAAGAGTAAACGTACCAAAGCAGGAATGGTGGGGGATAAAGATCACATAAGAGATAAGGACAGGACCAGGGGTCTGACGCAGCTGATGGCTGCAGCCAGCACAAAACTGTGTGAACAGCTTTATGTATATAGTACTTAAACTAGGTTGCTATACTAACAATGTTGCAAATTAACAAAGTGAGTGGGAATATTTTCATATTACAAGGCTTGGGGGAAGTAATAGTACATGGGGTAAAGATTAAATTTAGGGAGAGAAAGCTATGTGATTTTAGGCAAAAGATATACAGAAGCTACGTGACTTCTGGCAGAGGGAGCAAGGAAAAGAACTATTGAGTTTTAGGAAGGAAGGAGAAGCAGTTTGGGGGTCCTTCCTTGAACGCACATCCTGGGCTGTGGGGGTCTTGCCATTTCACAATTCGCATTCCACATCTCCTCCCAATTTATTTTTTAGTTTCCAATTAGTGCTAATTAGTAAACAAATATTTTAATTGGAGGAGTTGCTTGACTTTTACTCTGGAGAAGAAGGACAAGAAATAATAGCTATCATAGCTATGAAAAGCTTTTCAGGGGTGACTGGCTCACCACGACATTGCACAAGATCAGTTCCCTCATGGGTCAGCTTCTTTAGTTGTCCCCATGTCAGGACCTTTGTCTTCTGCCACATCGTGGCTTGGCAATAGATCACTTGGGGTGTCAATCTCAGCTTCTTCATTGGTGGCACAGGAAGGTCTTCTGGGTCCATGTCTAACCAACCGTTCAGGGAGCCAAAGAGGGCTGTCAGCTTCTCTAGGAAAAACACAAACATATCCTCTCCCCCATATTAGAACAGGGTCGGGCCCTTGCTAAATACCAGTCAGAGGGTCCTTCCATAGCACCTCAGGATGTTTGGAATTGGGTGCATTCCAAAATCACTCTGCTGCTGTGTGCTCCTGGAAAACAACATTTTAAAAATTTAAAGTAAAAAGGGCATGAGAAAGAAGATTATGAGGTATATTGGACTATACTTCTCCCTTCTTTAACTTATCTAGTTGAGGTTTAAGAGTGCAGTGAGCACATTCAACAATTCCTTGGCCTTGAGAATTATACGGAATACTTGTTTTGAGAGCAATAGGGAAGGTGGAATAGAAGGTAAGGAAAGTCTTACTAGTATAAATAGGGCCATTATTGGTTTTGATGAGATGTGGAATACACAAAACAGAAAAGGCAGTGAAACAATGGGCTCGGACATGTTTAGCAGCTTCTGCTGTTCTGGCAGAAGCAATAATGAAACCTGAATGGTATCAGTGCTAACATGAACAAAGGAAAGCTTTCCAAAAGAAGGAGTCTGGGTTACATTCATTTGCTGTAACTGACCAGGTAGAAGACCATGAGGGTCCACACCAAAATGACGGACAGGAAGAGTTTGAGGACAAGAAGGACAGGTTGTAACAATTTGTCGGGTAGCCTCACAGGTAATGTGGAGTTGTCAAGAGCAGCAGTAATTTGGTGATGAAGGGCATCAGATAATTCTACAGAAAAAAAATGTGGTTAAAGAAAGAAAAGGTGAGTCTGTCAGCCAAGACATTTCCATGGGTAAGCAGACCTGGAAGGGAAGAGTGAGGTATAAGGTGCCCAACAAAGCATTGTTCTGAATGTGCATGGACAAGCCTCTGTTATAAATTGATTAAAGAAGAGACTCATCAGTAGTGTAGCCAATGAGAGATGTGTCAATAGTGGCCAATACTCCAAGAAAATATTTGCTGTCTGTGTAAAAGTTAAAAGAAATTTCAGAAAAATGAATAAAAGCAATAATAACAGCATGTAACTCTATTCTCTGAGCTGAGGTATAAGATATCTTCTCAGTAAACATTTCATTATTAACAGCCATAGCGGCAATACCTATAGTAGCGCCATCAGCAAAAACTGTAGGAATGTGGGGAAGTGGCTGAGAAACAATAGTGGATGGAAATAGAAAGGAAGTGGTAGAATCAAACTGAATAATCTTATGTGTAGGATAGTGGCAATCTGTCCAGTAAAATTAGCAAATGCAGTTTGCCACCATGAGGAAATTTCCTGAAGCCATTGTTATTGGTCAGAAGAATATGGTACAACAATGAACACAGGATCAGTGCCCAGGAGCTGCCAAAGATGCTTTTGGCCTTTTTGAACCAACGTGGCAATCATTCCATAATAGGGAGTTAACATTCGTTTTAGTGTTTTGCTCAAATGCACCCATTCCAAAGGAACAAGAAGTTGCCATAGTAAAGCAGTAGGCATATGAGAAGTAGAAAAAATTACTAGTTGCACGGGCAGCGCCTGTGGCTCAACGGAGTAGGGCGTGGGCCCCATATGCCGGAGGTGGCAGGTTAAAACCCAGCTCTGGCAAAAAACTGAAAAAAAAAAAAAAAAAAAAAAAAAAAAAATTACTAGGTACACAGGAAAATGAGGGTTATGCAAGTAAGCCATGCCCCTTACAAAGCTTGGTCGACTTTGGTTAAAGCTTCTATTGCAGCAGGTGTTAAAAAATGAGAGGAGGGGCTGGCACCTGTGGCTCAAGGAGTAGGGTGCCAGCCCCATATACCGGAGGTGGTGGGTTCCAACCCAGCCCCGCCAAAAACAGCAAAAAAAAAAAAAAGAGGAGGAAGGGTTTCCTAATGCCATGACCTTTAATACAGTTCCTTATGTTGTGGTGACCCCCAACCATAAAATTATTTTTGTTGCTACTTCATAACTGTAATAAAGTAGCAACAAAAATAATTTTATGGTTAGGGGTCACCACAACATGAGGAACTCTATTAAAGGGTCACAGCATTAGGAAGGTTGGGAACCACTGGGTTAGATGGTCCTTTAAGAATGTCAAAAAGGTAGAGAACCAAGAGATGAACCCAGCTACTTACCATTATTTGATCTTTGACAAGCCAATTAAAAACATTCAGTGGGGAAAAGATTCCCTATTTAACAAATCGTACTGGGTGAACTGGCTGGCAACCTGTACATGACTGAAACTGGACCCACACCTTTCACCATTAACTAAGATAGACTCTCACTGGATTAAAGATTTAAACTTAAGACATGAAACTAAAAATACTAGAAGAAAGTGCAGGGAAAACTCTTGAAGAAATCGGTCTGGGCGAATATTTTGTGAGGAGGACCCCCCAGGCAATTGAAGCAGCTTCAAAAATACACTACTGGGACCTGATAAAACTAAAAAAGCTTCTGCACAGCCAAGAACACAGTAAGTAAAGCAAGCAGACAGCCCTCAGAATGGAAGAAGATATTTGCAGGTTATGTCTCCGACAAAGGTTTAATAACCAGAATCCACACAGAACTCAAAAGTATAAGCAAGAAAAGAACAAGTGATCCCATTGCAGGCTGGGCAAGGGACTTGAAGAGAAAGTTCTCTGAAGAAGACAGGCGCACGGCATACAGACATATGAAAAAATGCTCATCATCCTTAATCATCAGAGAAATGCAAATCAAAACTACTTTGAGATATCATCTAACTCCGGTAAGATTAGCCCATATCAAAAAGTCCCAAGACCAGAGATGTTGGCATGGATGTGGAGAAAGGGGAACACTTCTACACTGTTGGTGGGAATGCAAATTAATGCATTCCTTTTGGAAAGAAGTTTGGAGAACACTTAGAGATCTAAAAATAGATCTGCCATTCAATGCTATAATTTCTCTACTAGGTATATATCCAGAAGACCAAAAATCACATTACAACAAAGATATTTGTACCAGAATGTTTATTGCAGCCCAATTCATAATTGCTAAGTCATAGAAAAAGCCCAAGTGCCCATCAATCCACGAATGGATTAATAAATTGTGGTATATGTACACCATGGAATATTATGCAGCCTTAAAGAAAGATGAAGATTTTACCTCTTTCGTGTTCACATGGATGGAGCTGGAACATATTCTTCTTAGTAAAGTATCTCAAGAATGGAAGAAAAAGTATCCAATGCACTCAGCCCTACTATGAAACTAATTTATGGCTTTCATATGAAAGCTATAACCCAGTTATAACTAAGAATATGGGGAAGGGGGAGAGGGAGGGAAAGGAGGGGGAAGGATTGGCGGAGGGAGGGTGATTGGTGGGATTACACCTGTGGTGCATCTTACAAGGGTACATGTGAAACTTAGTAAATGTAGAATATAAATGTCTTAACGCAATAACTAAGAAAATGCCAGGAAGGCTATGTTAACCAGTGTGATGAA
>CAUYPK010016595.1:0-43155 GCA_963574355.1 Loris lydekkerianus | reverse complement strand
ACATGAAAGCTATAACCCAGTTACAACCTAAGAATAGGGGAAAGGGGGAAAGGGAGAAGAGGGAGGGGGGAGGGGGGTTGAGGGAGGGGTATTGGTGGAATTACACCTACGGGGCATCTCACAAGGGTAAGGGTGAAACTCAGCAAATGTGAAATGTAAATGCCATGCCACGGTGACTGGGAAAATGCCAGGAAGGCTATGTTGAATATTGGGATGAAAATGTGTCAAATGGTCTATGAAGCTAGTATATGATGCCCCATGATCATATCAATGTACACAGCTATGATTTAATAAAAAAAAAAAATAATAAAAAAAAAAAATAAGCCTGATGATGTATTAACTTGTTATCTAGTAATTAATCTTACAACTGTTAAATTTACTTCATCATTCTTTATTTAAAGGATTAAAGAAACCTTCTACCCTGATATTCCAAATCCAGAAAATTGTAAAGCATTACAGTTTCAAAAGAGTGTCTGTGAGGTAATCTTTTATTTTCGTACATTTATCTTAGAAGGATCAGCTTCTTTTTTCCAGGTTTTATGAAACGTTTTTAACGTGCAAATGTTACTCAGAGTAAAAAGTATTGAGAAAATAGCATGCTTTACCATCTGCTCAATTTATAAAATTATTAATGCTAAATGTTTATGGCTGTGGTCCCCAACTCCTGGACCACAGACTGGTACATGTCCTTGGCCTGTTAAGAAGTGGGCTGCACACAAAGAGGTGAGCAGCTGTGAGCAGCTAGGCGCAAAGCTTCCTCTGTGTTGACAGCCCTCTCCAGGGCATGGGCATCACCCCCGGAGCTCTGCCTCCTGTCAGAAGGTGGCGGCATTCGGTTCTCATCAGAGCTAAACCCTGCTGCACAGTGTGCATTCGAGGGATGTAGGTTGTGGGCACCTACGATGATCTAAGGCCTGATGACCTGAGATGGAGCTGCACTGGGGAGCAGCTGCAAATGCAGATTACCATTAGCAGAGAGGTTTGACTGCACAGAAACCATAATAAATCACAGACTCCTGTCCACGTTCCCCCTCTCCACATCTGTGGAGAAATTGTCTTCCATGACATGTCCCTGGTGCTAGAAAGGTTGGAGACTGCTAGTTTATACAATGCTCTTCTCCCCCATTCTTCTCCTTTTCTCCTCCCCTCCCCCCCTCCCCGCCCCTCCCCTCCCCTCCTTTTTTTTTCTCCAGTTTTTGGCCAGGGCCAGGTTTGAAAACACCACCTTTGGTATATGGGGCTGGTGCCCTACTTCTTTGAGCCATGGGTGCCGCCCACCCCCACAACTATTAATAGCAGAGAAAATATTGATATGGAGGAAGCAGGTGGCTCTTCTCTGTATAGACTACAGAAGTGCAGGGACACATCTTTACAGGCAAATGGGACGATAAGATAGTACCCCTTTTTGTGTTAGGAACGTTATAATAGCACTCAGTACGTTGCTTAATTACTGTTTTTAAATTTATTTTTAGGGAAACAGTGGTCTTAAAACATTGGAAATGAATCCTTGTACCCCAAATAATGTTGAGGTTCTGGAAACTCGGTCAACTTTTTCCAAAATAGAAGACACAGAAATAATTTCCCCAGTTGCTGAGTGTCCTGAAGAGAGCTCCGATGCAGAGCCTGAAAACCATGTGGTTGTATCCTATTGCCCACCAATTATTGAGGAAGAAATACCGAACCCAGCGGGGGAAGAGGCTGGAGGGGCTTCACAGGTCGTCTACATTGACGTTCAGTCCATGTACCAGCCCCAGACAAAACCAGAAGAAGAGCTGGAGAGGGACCCTGGAGGGGGCGCGGGCTACAAGCCACAGATGCACCTCCCCATTAGTGCTGCTATAGAAGACATCACTGCTGAGGATGACTTAGATAAAACTGCGGGTTACAGACCTCAGGCAAATGTAAATACTTGGAACTTAGTGTCTCCAGACTCCCCCAGATCCACGGACAGCAATAGTGAAATTGTCTCATTTGGAAGTCCATGTTCCATTAATTCCCGACAATTTTTGATTCCTCCTAAAGATGAAGACTCTCCGAAATCGAATGGAGGAGGGTGGTCCTTTACAAACTTTTTTCAGAACAAACCAAATGATTAACAGTGTCACTGTGTCGCTCCAGCCTGCCATCTCAATAAGCTCTTATTGCCAGTGTTGCGATGTCAGCACGGGGCACTCTTGGAGGAATCCTGTGAAGTACTGCTGTTAGTGAGGTGAACTTCACCACGTGCAAGTTACACCAAAAGTGTTAATGTGCTTTTAAGGTGGTCTTAAAGGCCAAACTCCAGTGACTCAGAATCCAGAACCCAAGAATCGGAGCTCTTTGTGATCGAGCCAAAGAATTCTCACATGCTCTACCTTCAGGAAACACTTCATGGCTAATACTGACTAGTTACATACATGCAGCACAAACCCTGCCACTCTGTTTTCTGTTCTGCTGTTAATGGTTTTCTCAGATGTATACTTTATGGAAGTGGATTTGCAGGCAAGGGAGAAAAACTCCAAAGTAACAGATGATGTTTATTTGCCTGACTTTTCCTCCATTCTAGATGAAAACCAAGCACAGATTTTAAAACTTTGAAGATTATTCTCTATCCATAGCATTTGCAAAAATTAATATAATTTTTAATGTAGCGACAGCTATTTAGTGTTTTGTCTGATAAAGTATGCTGATTTCTGTGCCTACTGTATAATGATTATCTAACAGTTGTCTCAGGGGTGCAAAGTTGGAGAACACGTGTTACACTGACCCTCTCAAATCAGAATCATGTTTTCTTGTTTTGGTGGGTTTTGCAAACCTTTTCATTATGTGTTACCTTTTATGCTAGCTTCTGTTCTTACAGTAGTTGCCCTAATATTTAAAATTTAAATCTGTAAGAGTGTAGACCCAAGTCTTTTTTAAAGAAACAACCATTTTGTGATACAGTGTCAGCTTTATATGAGCAAATTCAATATTATTCATAAGCATATAATTACAGTGGTTGACCATGTGAGATGACTACTAAGCAATATGTCGTGGCATTAGCTATCCATCTAGTTCTAATTGGCCTTCCTTCCTCCTGAGAAGACCGTGCCCTTGAGTCTGGTCCGCAAGGCAAAGACCATCTTTGACACCTCCTCACCAGTGTTGCTTCTATTCCTGAGTCTTACCTCTCCCTTTCTCTCGAACCATCATCATTCCAGGCTATCTGATTCAGTCCTCGCATTTTAAAGTATGAAGCTAAGGAGAGAATGCTGCTTCCAGGAGCAGGTAGCCAAGGACTACTTCTGAGTAAATGTCGTAAATCTGTTGGACTCCGTGAGCACACTTGTATGGCCAGGTACGGCAGTTGCTTGGTGAGCTGTGCAAAGTTGAACGTTCAGTACAGCATTGTCTGCCCTCCCGAGTTTCTCATAAGTGATGTCTAGAGTGATGGTGGTTTTTAGGAAGCAGAATAAAAAACTGAGAAGACATCTTGTATTTCCCTTGCCCTCAGTTGTCTGCATATTTTATCTTTAGATAGTTAAGGCAAATGTACCTGAAAATTTAAAATACCTGAATAAGTTATGCTTATTTTTTTTTGTCATCTGAGGTTCTGTAACATCTTTGAAAAGAATAGAGCAATTATTTTTTTCAAGTTCATATTGTATCTTTTTAAAAACCACACTGTGGGGAAAAAGCCACATAACAAGGAACAAAATCTATTTAGGTACTCTGTGAATGAATTCTGATTTTTAGCTACTAGGATTCAACTAAATTTCTAAGGTTCATGTTATGGATATGTGGAATGACATACAATTAATTATGTACATAGCATATTAAAACTATATAATAGTTCATAGAGGTTTTCAGTGATGAAAAATAGGTCAAAGTGGAGCCATCCCTACACAGTTTTCTCTTGTCTTCCTTTCCTGAGCTTCCAGTCCGGGCGCTCAGGCCTGGCACAGCCCCCTCTTCCTGCCAAAGCTTGGCAAGACTGTAGTCCACTCGTGCTAACTCACGCCTCTTCCCCTGTTCCTGTGTTCATCTCTTTTGGATAAGGATAAACATTGGCTGCGGTAAAAGTTTATTGATCTAAATGATGCTAACCTGAAATAACAGGAAAAGGACAGAAGAGATTGATCTCTGTCATCGAAATATGTGCATTTTAACTGTGACCATGTGGACCCAGTGCCTTTCCTAACCCATGGAAGGAATGGCTCATGTGTTTGGCTAATGGTGAACATCACTGGGGCTCTTAAGTCCTTTCGTTCTGTCCAAGAATCCACTGCTTGTCCTTTATGAAGAAGTTCAGAGTGCTACTCACCCATCCCCTGCCTCTGGAGTTCCATACACAAGGATCACTAGGTTAACAGAGAGTAATGCTCTATTAGTCTGGGTACGCTCCTTATACCTCGCTGTATCTTAGAAGAATGTGTTTCAAGTCTGGGGCCAAAGCAGGTTTCCTTGCCTTTCCCCATTTCTTTGAAGGTAGCCAGACCCATGTGCAGATTGGAGGTCGTTACCTCTCAGCCCCAGCCTCCCTGTACACCTAGGGGAGCCTTAACACAGGGAGGGGAGAACAGCCTTAGTCTTGTATCCAGTTGTTTGAGACTGGCAGACGTGCCCTGTTTGTCAGTGCAGAGATCCTGCCTCTGTGGGAGGCGTTTTAATCATGGTTGCACCCTGTCCATTCAGATTAGCTACATCTCCTTTAGGGGGATAATTACGGACCAGTTAGAAAGGGAATCTGGATGAGTGCCCCCAGCCCTTACTGACCTGGGAAATAATTGGGAAATTTCTCTTTCCTCTGCAAAAGCCCAACCATTGGTTAGAAAAATCTAGATGTCCAACTAGAATTATGTTCCATTATGTCTTTTGAATAGTACTTAAGGCACATTTTTACCTCTCCTATAAGTCATTTCGTTTATAAGCCTGTTTTAAATCAAGCTTCCCTTTGTGAGGAATGGGGATCGGATCATTGTAGAGGTCATTATGAGTACATTTCTTTTGTGAGTGGCTATTTTAAATAATAATAAAAATACTCTTAAAAGCTTAGGCTTTTGACATTAGGTGAACCTTGTGAATTCTATATTGCATGGATTAACACACATATGTGATCTTAAGTCTCCAATTTGTTGAACCTGTACAGGCCTGGATGTGAGACTGTGGCTCTGAGTATCTGGATAGTTGAGTGTGTCAACCTCATTTTCCAAACCAGCATTACTTTTCTCGGCTCATGAATCTAAAGGATTGCATTTAGAACATCTAGTACTATCATATTCTCAGAAATTTGGTAAAAAGTCACATTCTTAAAACTTCATGCATATTATATTATAGTTGAAAATTAGTCCTGTAATTTCTTAACTGTCTTCATACCGTCCATGTTTAAAGATCATTGCAAGTGTATTTGGATAATTAAATGTAGTTTAATGAAGGAGACGTCTCTAGCAAGTGTTTTCTTTTTACAAAGGGAATTCGAAATCAGTTTTATGGTATTTTGAAATTTAGCTACTCCTTAACATGTCAATATTAAAAAAAAGTTATCTCAAGGTTTTTGACTGCTCAGGGGCACATAATCTGATAAAATTTTTGGTTTGTTAACTCTAAGGTCAATTTTGCTTTTTTCTATTTTAAACTGTGTTAAAATTTGTACGGCTTTTATAAAATGCCTTTTTTCCTTATATTGAAAGTTTAAAATTAGGCCTTTCACAGTAAAATATACTATCATTAGATTAAAAAGACTCAGGCATATTGAGAAAGTGTACTGACTAATTTCTTACTGTCTGAGTCCCACCCCAGAGTATTATAGGTGCAGTGGAATTTTCCTGAAGGGTGGTGTATATCAAGGTCTAGATTATGTGGCTATGAAACTCATAGATGCAGATCTACTATAGAGATGGCTCCACAGTTTGTGTTAAAGAGTCCTGCTCACGTATCACTGGTTACCGTATTTCTTCATAACTTTAAATGTTGATAGTTTTTTTTTTTTTATTATTTGATGGGTACAAAACTAGGGGCATGTTTGTACCACTAGTATATGTTTTGGCAAACAGTGCGTTGATGTGTGAGGATAATTGATTAATGTGAGCACTCTTTCCCTTGATGAACTAGTGCATCAAAGCATTAAATTTATTTTAAACCTTTATTTCCTGCTGAATCAAAGTTTCATTGCTGTCAGGCCCCTCTTTTATATCTAAAAGAGAATTTTTCATAGAAGAAAATGATTTGTAGCCAAACTTACAGGTCATTTATCTGTTAGACATAGCCTTAGAATATCATTGGAGATGACTGGGTTTGAATTTGGTTAATTTTTTTTATGTCGATTATGTACCAAGGCTATTAATACTTAAACCTCTTATTTTGTGAGGTTTTTATTCCCATTCAATTAGTCCTTTTGACTTATTCCGTGGTTATATGCATGCTAAGTATAATACAGATAAACTATTTTTAATTCCAACACAGAAGATAAAGAATAACATTTAATTAGTTGATAGGATTTATTTTATATGATAAAGGTTCAGGGGTTATAGTTTTTTTCTAGAATATATCTAAATCTTTATAATTATGATTTTGGGTTATGACAGGATTCTGTTGTTTTTAATAATGAGTAGCACTTATTTCTCCCTATATTAGAAATGTTAAAATTTTGGATTATAAAATCTATCCAAGTTATAAACAGAATTTACCTATACAGATGAATTCTTAACTCTGCAGCATTTTTATAAAAATTAAAAAGTAGTATTTTATCTTTGTATGTATAAGTGCCTAGCTGAAGAACCATAGAAACAATAAATTCAAAAGCTCTTATAGAACTTAAACTATAACTGATTGAATATTAGCCAAAAACAAATCATTAATAAGTTAACATTATTTTTTGGTTGTTGGAACTGAATATGGTAAAAAAAAAAAAAAAAGAGATGTGAGTGGGAGGAAAAAGTTCTAATTCATAAGGAAATTGATTTTTATTACATTTGCCTGTCTTCTAAGATTGCCTTTACAGTAGCCAGTCAGAACTTTTAAAAAAAGCTAATGCACACCTTATGTGTTGCACTTAAACCTGAAACACTGTGCACACCTGACTGAATGGCTCACTTAAATTACTGGATTTCCTTATACATTTAAAATGTATTTCCCTTTAGAAGTAGTCCATGAACTTACTGTTTTCCTAAGCATTCCAGTGGGGTAATATATCAAAATATTTCTAGGTGATAATACAGTTTTTATTAAAACATGGAAAAGTTGTGAACTATTAGGTTGAACATTAGGGTAAGTATTTTAGCTATTGATTATAGAAAAGAACACTGAATAATGGTTTTCATAAAAATTAGTTTTCCATCTTTACCCAGTTTGATTCCAGATACTTTCCTCAGTATTTCTAATATCGCATAAGCTAGTGGCTTCTTCTATTTAATTTTTTCCTTCCAACATTAATAGTTAGGAAAAATGTGAATAGTGTTGTGAATAGTGGAATACAGCATGCAAAAAAGAAACTATTGTTGTGAAGGTGTAGGTGCTACGTTATGGATACCCTGGGATTTGTTTTATCTTAATATTTTCTCAAAAAGGAGCATGCCCTTTTGTTAAATACATTTCAATTCAGAATTGCTTGAAAAAGATTGGCCTGCATAGAGAAATAGAAATCCTAGATTTGAGATAGTATCTGTTCAAAGGTAAAATTAATGATTTTTAAATACTCAACTCTCCTAGCAGGAATTTACTTTTTTCTTTTTTCATTTGCTGGCTGTAAGTCAAAGTCCTTACAACACTAGGAAATTACCATTTTTTACTTTCAGAATTACATTATAGCGAATTACTGTTTACAAAATACACATACTGTGAACAGATACAAGTTTTTGTGTTTTATAAGGTTGTTTGTAGAATGAGTGTTTTTTTTTTTTAAAGGTGGTGTTATATGTTAAATGTTTCCAGTTTTTTATAAATACTAGTAACTGTTTGCTAATTTTTGTTTGGTCACATGCTTGTAAATGTAGCTGACAGAAGATAAGGAGAAACTGCAGATCTAAAACTTCCCTTTTTTCTTCCTTGAAATGTTACCACTACAGACATTTCTTCTTTTTTTCTTTTTAATGTGAATGGTCAATTATGATGTGTAGTTCTGAAAATCATGTTTAATAATGTAATGAAACGCTTAAACTTACAAAAATGTGGGTCACTGTGAAAGTTTTGAGACAGACTATATTATGGTCCATTATCGCTTCCAAGAGACAGAGGCGACAGAATCCTTCTGATTGACCCCTGCAAGTTTCAGCTTGCTCAGATTTTCCGTTTCTTGATTTTTGTGTATCTCAAAAGTTGCATAATGACCCATGTACAGGAAGTAAACTATAAATTGAAGTATATTTGTGTGATTCAGTCTGATTCACAGAATTAGGAGTTTAATTTGAATAAACAACCCCACTTACAGAGATGGCAACTGGAATATTTCCTGCCTTATGAAAATTTGGATATTATGTTGCTGTCAGAATGGGTAATTTGGACATTTTACATCATTGTATAATTTCAGAATTTAGTTTCCTTGTCCTTTGGAAAACAGTTATAGCAAAAACAGAATATATTCTATTACTAAGACACCATAAATATAAAACTAGTATGCTTGGCTGTTAACTCTAAAGATGTTACTTATGTCTGTTTTTAAAACGTGCATGTATTTAACAATTTTATCATAGTATTGTCATGGAAAAAAATAAATATATTTTCTTACATCTTATACCAACAAATCTGGGTATTACTGTTTTTCCTTCTGTTTTAAGCATTTAGGAAAAGTGACTTCTGTTTTGTTGTTAGTATTTTTCTATCCCATAAGAATTACAATGAATGTGAAGCAGTTACATAGTGCTATAATTGTATTTTTAATATTTGACTATATTGCTATGCTACTAGCATAATAGTCATCCTTCTGTTCCATTAATTCAGTATTCATCAGAAAAGTTAGCATAACATGAAATTGTGGGAATCCAGCATTAGTGAAAAATACTCATCCTTAATGAATGGTTTTTTAATTTATTTCCTCTGAAGATAGTGTAAACATTTATGGAGAGTCTAGAAATAAATACACATACGTATTTCAGCTTACTGAATTTGGAAATACAGTCATTAATTTGGCAAAAACCTCAGTCATTTTAAAGTATAAAGTTATCTTAAATGGAAGTTCATAAAGGGAGAAGGGAAGTCTTTAGTCCTATATAGCCTAGACTTACCCAGATCTACAGCTGAAACATGAATGGGCCTGGATTTAACCTGAAAAAGGTACAGACCAATTTTAAATTAATCGTGAAACACATGTTAGTATTTAAGTGTTAGAAAAGTCCAGGCATATGGTCTGTCCTTTGGGGAGTTTTCAATGCAATAACTTGTTTCCCAGATGGTGAATTCTTACCCAAAGGTAAAGCACCATCAATCTCAGGAACTTTGAAAAGGTCAAAAAGAAAATGATGTCATTTTTAGGGGAAAGAAAAAGACATATGAATATTTTTTTTTAATGAATACTATTCAACATCACACTAAAAGTTTAGCATCACACTAAAAGTTTACAAACCAGTTTCTCTGTTAATTTGATCCATACTCTTCCTGACATGGAGTGACTGACAATAAAACTGAATGGAAAATATTCAATCTGAGAGACCCAGGGAAGTTGCAGTAATGAGAGATGTCTTGAACTGATTTGGAGATGATTTTATCCTTGGTGATTAGTCTCAGATGAAAGAGACAAGAAAAGCATTTGAGGATGATCTTGACAAAAACTTTCCAGTAGCGGCTTAGTGCCCATAGCACAGTGGTTCTGACACCAGCCACATACACCAAGGCTGGTGGGTTCGAACCCAGCCCGGGCCAGCTAACCAACAATGACAACTGCAACAAAAAATAGCTGGGTGTTGTGGGGGACCCCTGTAGTCCCAGCTACTGGGAGGCTGAGGCAACCTTAAGCCCAGGACTTTGAGGTTGCTGTGAGCTGTGATGCCACACTCTACTGAGGGCGACACAATAAGACTGTCTTTAAAAAAACCTCTTAACGTTAAGATGACTGCATCTGCAGTGTGTCAGCCTCTACTAGTAATAATCTGTAAACATTTGGAAAATGAGAAGGAATTTCAAGTTTCAGCTCAAATTGAAATCTTTTCCCCCTCCTGCTCCAGCCAGCCCTATCTCTGCTGCAAAGCTGAGCCTCCCCCTATAAACTCCCTCCCTTACTTTCCCTTCTCTGCTAACACTTGCTGGTGCTTGCTGGTTGGGCAGCCTTGAGGAAGCAGAGTGTTGAGAACAGATGGACCTTCCTAGTCCCAAATTGCCCTATAACCAGTGCAGGCAACATGCCACCTTCAGAAATGAACATAGAGTCTAATTTCCTCAATAACCATTGTTGCTTCTTTCCTTTTCTGTGTTGGCTGACAGACGCTAACTTTCACACCTCTGAGATGGACCTGCATGGGGCTGCACAGACCTGGCTGTGATTTCTGGCTTCACACTTACTGCCAGGACAACCTTGGAGAAGTATGTCAGCCTCTCACCCTGTTTCCTGTCTCCAATGTGTGGCTTTTAGTGCTCACCTTTGAAGCCCTGGTGGGAGGATTGCAGGCAGGGCACGCTGTGCTCCCAACAATCAGTGCTGGATTTGCCTCCATCTTAGAGAAACCTCAGGCACACCTCATACCTTAAAGGTATAAATGTCTTCAGTCAGACTGGTGTAGATGCACCTTACTCACATTCTATCTCCAGATCCTCAGCACAGGCCTGCCAGGTGAGCTGGGAGGTCCTTCCCACAGAATTGAATGCTGGAGTCTACCTTTCTTCATGTAGCTAACCTCTTCCACACGCAGGTCCCGGTTGAGGTGTTGTTGGCCTTTCTAGTATGACCAGAACCTCTGTCCTGTCCCCTGCCCAGACCCACACATCCACAACACTGAGCACAGTTCCAATCCTTTATTTGGTGATGGGAATGAGATGATTTGTCTGGAGTCACTGTTACTTCCACAGAGCTGAGCACAATATCTGCCGCTGATCAGATGCTTGATAAATATTCTTTAAATGTGCCTTTAAAAAATAAGTGGTATATGGGCGGCACCTGTGGCTCAAAGGAGTGAGGCACCGGCCCCATATACTGGAGGTTGCGGGTTCAAGCCCGGGCCTGGCCAAAAACTGCAAAAAAATAAATAAATAAAAAATAAGTGATATAATGTTGTTTCCCTAGATATTACAAATAATGTTATTTTACAGAGGATGATCCCTGTATGGAATAGTGTCCAACTGTGGATAGACAGGAATCCTTGGACAAGGACAGGAGGTTTCGTGTGGTGGCTTCAGGCAGCTCCTCCCCCAGATCTGGGCCATTGTGCCTTGCTCATAGGAGATGCCCAGGTTGTGTGTTGAATGCATTTACCTTGTTCTAAGGGGAAGCGTGGCCTCATCCTCTTACCTCTTGACAGCAGCAGATGGGGATAAATGGGCTTTTCTGAAGTGACAAGAAGTCAGAACCCTTCTCTTGCCTCTGCTCCATTTCCTCTCTACTTTGAACCTTATTTTTATTCTCTCTGGGTCAGGTTCTCTGTGTCTCTTCCAACTTGCATGCCCCAGTGCTCCATTCTTTTTTTTTTTTTTTGCAGTTTTCGCCAGGGCCGGGCTTAACCCTGCCAACCCCAGTATATGGGGCCAGCGCCCTACTCACTGAGCCACAGGCGCCACTCCCCAGTGCTCCATTCTTATCCTCCCCTCTCTTCCTCCAGGTGCATATCTGCTTCTCTAGGAGACAGTCTTGGCCCTGATATCTCAGGGTAGTTGGGGTAGTGGAGAGGGAAGCCCCCCGGTGCTCCTGGGCCACACTGCTGCAGTCTACTACTCCACACCATAGTAACTTACACTCCCGCTCTACCTAGGAAACTGCCTTCCCTCAGGCCAGACCTCCCCAAGGAACTGGGCCCACGGTTCCAGGCTCCTTCCAGGGGCAGGGGGAGCGGCCTTCCTCTCCAGCCCTCAATGTAGACGCAGACTGGTCTGGCTTATGTCCTGTGTCCATCACTGGTCTCGTCATGTGAGGCAGGGGAGAGGTTCTAGTCAAAGCCCATTTTCACGAGAGTTGGTGGGTAATGTTCTGAGTGGACAAAACAATAAGTGCTCACTGAAGAAAAACTAAAAAGTAAAGGGAAGAAGAAAATCATACAATTTTTCTTAACGCAGCATTAGTTCTTTTTAACATTTTACTTTTTTTCATTCAGACATTTCTCCTATATGAATATATGTGTACACACACATATATTCCTATACAGTAGAACCTCTGTAGTTGACTACCTCCTTAAGTTGACCTAATCTTCACAGACAGGACAGACACACACTACATGTATGAATCAGTACAGCAGGCCCACTTCCTTTGCTGACCACCTCTGAATGTTGACCCGTGTGCTACAGACACTTGGGTGGTCAAGTTACAGAGGTTCAACTATATGTATGCATATATTTAAAATGGTGATATTATTCTATTTTGGACCTTTATTTATTTATTTATTTATTTTTGCAGTTTTTGGCCGGAGCTGGGTTTGAACCCACCACCTCCGGCATATGGGGCTGGCACTCTACCCCTGTGAGCCACAGGCGCCATCCCCTTGATTTTTTTTTTTTTTTTACGTATTTTGAAAATCTTTTCATATCAATAGACTATGTCCTTGGCACTATTCTTTGACAGATACGTAAAATTCCAATGTACAGATGATTAAACCAATTCTGTATTCTGTCTTGTTTGTAGTTTTCATTCAATAATGGATAACTTTGACACAGGTGAGTATTTGGCATTGATTTGAATGAACATTTGAATTCCATATTAGGAGCCATTGACATGTGATAAGGAGAACTCCCAAACCGACTTGTCTGTATCATAAAACAAGTAAGGGGAGGGGGGTTCTGGTCCCAGGCAGAGTTTTGCTGGACACATGGCATTTCCTCCGAGAGGATGGCTGCTCAAGGTCCATGCTGAGGGGCCACTAGAAAGGGCCTTCGCCTGACTCAGGTCCCCCAGCCCCAGGCACCCACTCCATCACCTTACTCCAGCCTGGTCCCTTAGTCATTGCAAAAGGGTCCAACATCTTCAGGGACTATGAATAAGAATATAAAAGTATTTTTCTGTTCTTCCAGAACAAAACTCCCGTCGTCATCCTATGAGCTTCTGACTTGCCACCTAGGGCAGCAGCACGCATTCTTAAGTTGCTGTGACACATGACAGATGGTGCATTTTAAGAAAATGAGTCTGGTTTCCGAAAAAGTATTACCTGGGAGTAGGGGTGAGCGGAAGTTGCAATTGATAAGGGTTGTGGTGGGTTGGGGTCTAAGAGGCCCCAAGACCCTTGCTCTGAACAGTGCCTAGGATGGGCTGTCACTAGCATAATTGGGTTGCTAATCAGTTGACTTGGAGAGGATATGGCCCTGGGTGGATGTGACCTCATCAGGGGAACTTTTATGGGGTAAGGGGCCCCTGCCTAAAGAGAGAGTATTCCCTGGCTTTAAGCTAGGGGCACACGGGCCTCAGGGGAGACCACAGTCCTGGCCACACCTTGACTCGGGGAACTGGGTCTTCTCTATCCCTTAGATGCTGACTGGCATTTCAGCCAGGGGCTAGTTTGCAAATATCAAGCCCTCAGGAAATGTCAGTGCAGCCAATGTGCGTGGACAAATGCTGGAAAGAGACAGCTATGCTTGTGAGGGCCCAGCAGGTTGTTGCCCTCTCCTGACCTCCATCCCAACAACCCTCAACCCTCTGAAGAGGCTCCCAGTGGCTGCAGGCTTATAGGCCAAAGGCAGTCATGTGACAGCAAATAAGGTCCCCCCCTCCCCACCATCTTGGGCAAGCCGTTTACCTCCCCAGGCCCATACAGGGCTGGAGCAGACGATCACCCAGGCTTCTTTCATTTCTGGGGCTATGTGAATGTGTCCTGAACACCCGATGGACAGGCGTGTTTCCTACCTTTCTCTCCATCAGGCAGTGCTCCTCTTTCACAGCCACCCTACCGAAGTGGCATTTTGAAGCCCATTATCAGGGAAAACATGGTATGTCTGCATTTAGGGCCAAGGTCAGCAGTCAGCTGACTTTCTGACCCCACTCTCCTCTCCACCCTCAGCTCTTTCTGGCTGGTAACCATTTCTCTATCTCTGCTTTCTTTCAGCCAGTTTCCTAACAGGGCTTTCCTTAGCTAATCCCCTGGCCCGAAGCCTCTTACTTTTGTTATTACATGAGTATAAAGGCAAATTCCTTGAGCCTTCCTGGCCTTCCTTCTCAGAGACATTCTAATCCAAGTCCTCCCTTAGCCAAGTCAGAGCTGCAGCCCCTTAGTGCCAGGCTGTCCAAGGAGGCACAACCCCAGGCTGGGCCCTGGCTGGGAGGAGGTGGGCGGGCAGGACCACGGAGGCAGCCCACGTTCTGGGACGTTTCTGTGCCTTTGCATGTCATTCGGATCTGGAGCCAAACAGAGACAAGCTGGGTAAATGGACAAGAAGAGACCTCCCCCCCAGCAAATGCTGAGACATAATGTTCCTCTCACATCTTTCCAGGAAAAGGCAAGAGCTCCTGGGAGCCACACACTTTCTAGGACAAAGATGCCTCAGCAAGAGCAAGCAGGAAGAAGAAGAGGGCAGGGGCGGGCTTTCCCAGCTCCCTGCCCTGCTCCTGCAGCTCCTGGCTTGGCCAGGGCGAGGCGGGGGCCCAGGGGACTGCAATGCGCCACAGAAATAGTTTGCAGCAACTCCCTTGAGTTGTGGAGGTTATTTGTGGAGATGAAAGCAAAGAAGGGAAGGGAAAAGAACTCGACTCACACCTAATTGCCTACAGAGGGGCCTGAATCCCACTCTGCCTGAGTAGCTCTGGTTTCTACTGTCAGATTTGCTCAACCCAGAGTCCTTGCAATAGAAGGGCCCTGGAAGGCGGCAGACTCAGAGCTGAGATGAGGAACTAACTGGCAAGCAAACACTTGGGGCCTGGCCTCTGCTGAAATCCCCCTTACCCACGGGACTTACTGCCAAGGACCGCTAACCAGAGGAAGGCCCAGAATGCTACTTAGTAAGCTGAAGTCCTTGGGCCATCCAGCTGCACCTGCCTGAAGATCAGGGTAGGGGGCAGGAAAGGCTCATAGGGCGGCATCGTGGTTGTGTCCGCATGGTGGGACCCCAAGCAAGTCACCAAGTCTCTCTGGCCAGGAGCTTCTGTCTCCCCTGGTCCAACAGGCCACGCCCACCTGCTCTGGCCATCATAGGACTGTTATTAAAATCAAAGACATGAACATTCTTTGAGAGTGAGGCTGAGATGCAATTACTCAGAAGCCAGTGGGTGCTGTAGAATTGGATTAGTTATTTGCTGGCCTGAACATAGCCACCTGTAACCTGGGACTTCCTACGGCAGCCTGTCGCTTCCGCAGAGACCCACCGCCCTGAATGCCTTCAGCACTGGCACTTTGTGCCACATGACGGCTGAGGCAGGGGCACTCCTATTTCCCTTCTTTGTCTAGTGTGCGGTACGTAAATAGTAAATACCCAGTTCTGATGCAGTTGTCCAGGCTGAGAAATGACTGCGTGGGAGAGGGCTGAGGCTGCACAGATGCCTGATTTTAGATTCTGATACGGATTTCATGCTGGCAGCTCTCTTTACTGGGCTCCTTCAGAGAGAAAGGAGAACTTCTTTGCCACCTTTGATAAGCTCATCCTACACCCTTCTCAGCTAAGAGTGTGGGTGGCATGCCATTACCCACATCCATCTTCCAGGGCAGCAACTCAGCCTTCCCGGGGCTGAGAGGAGAGTGGCGAGTGTTGATGCTTTGTCCAGGCCCATCTCCTAAGGGATTGTCTTTCCACTGGAAGCCGGAATTCCAGGCTGGGCCTCTGCAGGCTGCCCCTGGGCGATTCCCTCCCAGGAAGAACAGCCTGGGTGGGGGCAGGGCGGTAGCTGTCAGGGCTCTGAGAGGGGCTGGGGCCTCTGCTGCTCCCTATCCTTCTTCCTTTGGGAACTCACAGTGCTAAAAACAAGCTTTCTGAGAACCATATTTTTCTGGGTTAAAGGTGAAAAATGCAGCATTTCCTCCAAGTGGAAAGTGCTGGGCCTGCCAGCTCCAGCTCCGGGCACATTTCCGAGATCCTGCCTCCCACTCAGGGCGGAGGCAGCTCCCTTTAAGGGGGGAAGGGGGAGTGGACGGTGGAGGGAAGGAGAGGAGGGAAGTCTGGAAGGAAAACGCCAGTTACTGTGTGACCAGGGCAGTCCCGGTGTGGAAACTAGCCGGCCTGTTTGTGTTGGAGGGCCCTGGCCTGGAACAGGACTGGGTCTGGAAATGAAAGGCAAACACGGTGGGCGAGCAGGGCAGCCCTTCAGAGTTGGGGTGTCTAGGCAGGCCGCCGCCTCCGGTTTCTGGGGCAGTGTGGGGACAAAGAAGACTCCACAGACCTTCCTGAGAGAAATCCCAGCAGTTGGGCCTAGAAGAAACCTATAGGGTTGTGAAAGTTGGTTTTAAAAGGAAAAGCAAGAACATTCTTGCCCCACCCCCCACTCACCCTTGCTTAGAACCTGTGGGGAGCACTGAGGAATTTTCTCTGATCCTGATTGTGGAACAAAGGGTTTTCAGGAACCAATGCCTCTCTGGATCCTTCGGGGATTGTTTTAACCTCTGAGCTCCCCAGCTCCTCCCTGAATCTCTCCTGCTGAGAGCCAGGCCAGCCTTCTCCAACAGACATTCCTCTCCCCACAGTGGCTGCCCCAAAGCCAGGCGGATCCCCCTCCCAGCCCTCCCCTCCTCCTTAGAACAGGCAACAGGTGAGAGGATGGGACTGGGGAGGGCAAACGCGGCTTCCAGGAGCCTGGCTGGGCCAGTCACTGAGAGCACTGCAGGCCTGGTCCCCTCCCCAGCGGCTCAGGTGGAGGCCTACTGCCACCACGTCCCTATGGTATCACTGACTTGCTGTAGTGAATCAATGGCACTAATGGCCCTAATTTTTCACCTGTTCCTTAATCCATTCCCATTGCTAGGTGACTTAACAGTTCTCTCATTATGGGGATAGACACCATTTCTTCATCTCTCTCTTTTTTTTTTTGAGACAGAGTCTCACTATGCCGCCCTTGGTAGAGTCCTGCGGCGTCACAGCTCACAGCAACCTCAAACTCTTGGGCTTAAGCCTCCCAGTAGCTGGGACTACAGGTGTCTGCCACAATGCCTGGCTATTTTGTTGTTGTTGTCATAGCAGGCCCAACCCAGGTTCGAACCCTCCAGCCCCGGTGCATGTGGCTGATGCCCTAACCACTGAGCTACGGACACCAATCCCATTTCTTCATCTTTGAATCTATAGACCATTAGGATGTGGCTGGAGGGCCACGGGGCAGTTCCATCCTATGCTGTCAATGCTCGGGCCAGCCCACTGGGCCCAGGCAGAAGACGAGAGACACATGCGGCAGATTCTAGCCCCCTCACCATCCCAGCCAAGCTGTCTTAAATTAGCAACCCCTACACATTTAAGCAAGTCCAACCCAGGCCAGAAGAACCACCCAGGCAAAATCAGCAGAGATGCCAAACTGACCACTCAAGGCACTTGAGCAATAAATACTTATTGCTGTAGGATGCTGAGGTTTTGTGATTGATTGTTATGCAGCGTTATTGAGCAATAGATACACACAGAGAAAGCAGGAACACCCATGAGCCCACCTGGGAGAGACTATTTCCTACCCTGCCTTCCCACCAGGTCATCAGATCTTCTAGGGTTCCTCTTCTGCTGCCTTTCACATGCAGGGTCCCTACTGCCCTGAACCCCTCGCCATGTCCCTTCTATCAACCACATCACCCCTAGGCCTCCCACCCAGGTGCAGGCAGTTCTGAATGCTCTTCTGTTCTACACACTCTTCCAAGCCCTCATCCATGGGCCACTTCATTTTTCTCTGGATAACACTTCCATGGGACAATAATTCATCTGCAAGCTGAAGCTCTTCTGGCTTTAACTCAGCTGAATAATTTGCTAAAATTACAATGATTGTTTCTGCTGGAAACAATCCATTCAAAATGTGCTGTAAAGGCAACTCCTTTACTTCTTGGGATGCTCTGGCCTACAGCATCACAGGAAAAGGTGTTGAGATGAGTCTGGGAAGTGGTAGGACTTACTTCCTACCACGTGGCCTTTCTTTGGGTTGCACTCACAAGGTGAAGGGAGAGGAGGAGGATGATCATTGATGCTATTGTTACCAGGATTCCTCTGGTAGCAAAGATCCCGGTCATTAAAGGTTCCCAAAGACATAAATCGGGAGACTGGGGTGCAAGGTCAGCCTCTCCGTTCACCTTCTAGAATGCTCAACGTGCTTACAACTGTGCTTTGCACAAGCTTCAAGTCTTTGCTGAAAGAATGCTGCACAAATGAACTGAGTCATGATGGGGACTAATTACAGGCTCTTGCATGAGGTTGATCATATTTTCTCCTCTTTGGGGGGCAGCATTCATATCTCACCTTTCCCTTAGCAAATCCTGTCTCAGGGATCTCCCAGTAAGACAGCTGTCCCCAGGGTCACAGGGGTAAATGGCAAAGGGCATATCTGACACTAGAGAAGGAAGGAGTTTCTGTTTCTCTGGTTCTTGCCCAGCTCAGACATGCTGAGGACATGTCCCTCCACCCTCTGCACAGCCTAAGAAACACTGAGTATATTAGTGTGTGCTATTATGGACATGGCCTCTGCAGAATCAGTAACACTTCCTGAATGAAGGAAGGAATGAGTTCTAGCCCTCTTCATCCCCTTCATTCACGTTTACTGTAAATATCGCCCCCCCCTCTACAAACAAGAATGACAGTGACCTACCTCCATCACACATGCTCCTTTTGATCTACTTATTTTGGAAGGCTTCATATTCAACCCCTTGAACCATCAACATTTACTGAAAGAGAATGGTCTGCTCCCCAAGTTGTCCACTCTAGTTACCAATCCCGCTCAACTCATACCACAGACTCCTTTTAAAAATTTTTTTTCAAGAAAGTGTGCAAGAATTCAGGGTCATCTACCTGAACTGCCAGAAGTATAGTGCAGCTATAAAAATATACACATACAGAAGTACAGGTATAAAATCGTGGGGGTCATTTTCTTAAATTTGCAATATAGAAAGTAAGATTTCACATTGAGGGTAACCTTGGGGAGGGGGCCCCATTATGATTATGAGTCTATGTTTAGTCTCCCTCCATCTTTATTTTCATGGAATAGTCAGAGCCCATGGAGCCAGCCAGTGAGGAGTGGGAGGGGTTAATCGGAACAATCCCTGGGCCAAGGTGGGAAATTTGAAGTTCATGGTCACACAGTTGTTCTGCTGTCAGTAAAAGTGTTATGAGCTGAGAAGGAGAGGAGTATTTTAATACTGCCCTGTGGTTTTCTTTCTCTACCCCTCCCCCCACACACACACACTACCTTTTTTTAAAAGCACTATGAATCACAACACAATCATGAGCTAGAGTAGACAGGCTCTGGAATTCACATTGATGTGTGACCTCTGGCAGCCACTACTCATTCAATGGACAAAGTCTGATGCTTCCTACACAGAGTATTCTGCTGGGTTCGGCCCATGGAGTGTCAACAGGGACTCCTGTCCTGGTTCTCAGCTTCTCAGCAGGGTACATTTCTTCTTGATGAGAGGAAACATGCCTGGTCCCTGGGCCTTTGTGTATGGCATCAGGCAGGCCTGGGGCCCCCGGGGTTCTCAGGATAGAAGGCTCTGTCCCTTGGGCAAGGCCAGCTGGTGCTACTTGGCTCCACAAGTATTGATGTTTTTCCCATCCACAGCATCTTCCACGAGAGAAATGTGGTAATCGGTGGACAGGGTAAAGTGAGAGATGCAGCCCACGAGGCCTCGCAGGTACTGCCTGTTAGTGTGCAGGGAGATCTCCTTCATTCCACCTGCCGGGAAGCAAGATGGGTGTCAGCAGGGGGGGCGGGGCTCCTCGGTGGAGCACCCGAGGGTCTACTGAGCAAAGGGTCTCTTGATGGACAGGCTAACTAGGGGCTGTGGTCCCCTGAACTGTTCAGCACCTCTGTCTATTTTATAATTATTCTTGAAGGAACGAGCTGACTTGGACTAATGGGGTACACAACTGACAGCTATATATATCTCTCATTATGGGGATAGACACCATTTCTTCATTTCTTTTTTTTTGAGACAGACTGTGTGTGACTTCTGACCCAGCTGACAACCTTGAGATCACATACTATCTAGTAAATTTTGAAAGGTTATAGCCTGTCAACAAAATGCAGTGTGTCATTAGAGGTGATGTCATCTCAGACCAGAAGCCATACACTGATGTTGAATGCTTTCAATTAAATTCACTTCTAGAAAATACTATATGGGGAGAGCCAGCTTTTCACTTTCATGTGTCTGTGTTAATGGATTATAAGCCATTTATAGAAATACTACTCATTCTATTCTGAGAGGGTCCAGAAAAGCAGGTCCTCCTTCCTCAGAGAGCATGCATGGAGCTATCTTTAGCAGGTTCCTGTTCTATAAACAAAGCAAAGCAGGGTTTTCCTGGTGGATTGGTGCATGGCACAAAAGAGCCGAATGAGTCCTTTCCTGTCCCCTCAGCTATGAGTCAGAAGTTCAGCAAATGGGACGATGGGATATCTGGAGAGCGCTCCAATTCCAGGTATTTGACTGGCCCAGTGAAGTGCACACAGAGGACCACCACAGCAGGCACTGGTCTGACTCAGATCTGGTCAAGGTCACTTACCCACATACAGAGCTCCACTGAGGTTCAGCTGCCTCATCATGCCCGGAGATTTGCCAGTTCTTGCCCCGTAGTCATCCACAGTTATCTTTCCTGATTGGCCATCCCTGAAAACAACACCCCCCCCCAAAGAAAAAAACTCCACCATTTTTTGAGCACATTCAAGTATTCATCCATCTCAATAAAAATGTATTAAAGCACCCACTGTGTGCTGGATACTGTGCTAAATGATGGGACTGCAAAAACCAAAATCCGAACCAAAAAAAGCCCTCCCAGGTTCCTGGCCCCCAGGAGTTTACGGTCTACTAAGGAAGTCAAAACACCAAGCTGGGAATGACAACGCAGCTGCCATTCCATGGGAGAAGGCCCGGCTGCTGGGGTTCACCCAGAAGGAGCACTTGAGCTGGACCAGGGAGGGGGCAGTTACTGCAGAGAGGGATGGGGACAGCTTCTCAGGAGAAATTCTTCCTGGGATGGTTTTTGAAGGGTGAGCAAGGTGGGTGAAAGAGAAGGGAAGCTTAAGCAGAGGCAGCAGCAATGGCAAAGAGATGAAGCTTAGAAACTGCCAAGCAAGTCCTGGCCACAGCTGCATCTACAGGGCCCATGATGGTAGATGAGTGACCAAGGAGGGTTACGGAAGCTCAGGGCTGGACAGTGAGAACTTGTGGAGGTTAGGATTTATTCTGAATGTGAAAGGGAGCCAGGGAGGCACTTTCAGGCAGGATCTGGGGAGACCTATAAGAGGCTCAGATATTCTTCTAACCACACGGAGAAGCCAATGAAACAGTTTTTATATGTAGAAGTTCATTCTAATGGAGGAAAAAGGATGGCTTAGAAATCTCTAAGGGGAAGGCCACGTTGAACAGTTTGATGAGAATATTTCAGATTGTATATGAAACCTGCACATTATACCCCCTTGATTGCACTAATGTACACAGCTATGATACATATGATAGATGTGATTTTTTAACAATAAGTTTAAAAAAGAATTTAAAAAAAGATTTAATTTATTTTAACAATAAATTTTTTAAAAAAGAATTAAAAAAAAAAAAAAAAAAAAAGAAGAAGTCTCTAAGGGGGGGCGGTGCCTGTGGCTCAAAGGAGTAGGGCGCCCATCCCATATGCCGGAGGTGGTGGGTTCAAACCCAGCCCTGGCCAAAAACTGCAAAAAAAAAAGAAGTCTCTAAGGGACCCGCAGAGCCCCAAAGTGATTCTGAGAGGGGAAATGTTAATCTGTGGCAAGGGCTTTGCAGTTTTCTAAGCTGGTTTCCAAACCAATCCAGCCCCATGAACCTTCCTCAAATACATTTGCTTTTATGAGTGTGTGAGTCCAGGCCTGCTGAGCTCCAGTGAACTTTCTCCTGTTCTGTCCCCAGCTCGACTGGGGGACCACAGACTCCAGCTCCTAATTTTGGAAGTGATAAGTGATTTCTTAGGATTTCACACCTGAGTGACAAGTAATGTCCCTAACAGCTTTGCCTCACTTGGCCTGCCTTTTCATTTTTTTTAAAAATCACTCTAAAACATTCCATTTTTTTTCACTTACTATACTTCATAAATTCTAAGAATTTTTCATTTTTATATTTCTGAAGTGAAAATATGCCTTGTAACCAATGACATCATAGACTTAAAAAATATTACCTTCTAATATAATAGACAAAGTACTTTATCATATTTATTGCTTATTGTCTATTGCCCAATTAGAATGCAAGACCATCAGGTGGGGATCTCAGTTTTATTTAATGATGTATCTCCTGTGTTTGGAATAGTACAAGGCAATAAATCAGTATAAGGAAACGGATCCTGGTGAGCCCCACGCCTCCCAGGCCTCTCTCCTGACTCCACCCACTGACTTATAAAACATATGATAAATTCTTGGGGAATTTTTATTGTTCAGTTTTATTTAATGATGTAGCTCCTGTGTCTGGAATAGTACAAGGCTCATAATAGTCAATGAATGAACCAGTGAATTCGTGGAGCTTCAGCGTGCTCATCTGAAATGGGAATCATTTTGCCCATCTTCTAAGACAGCAGTTCTCATCTGAAATGGGAATCATTTTGCCCATCTTCTAAGACAGCGGTTCTCAACCAGTGGGTTGCAACCCTTCGTAACAATGAAAATACATCGCCGCATTAGGAAGGTTGAGAACCACTGTTCGAAGACTAACGTGGAGCACAAACCATCATCATCATCGTTTTATCATTTTTATATATAAAAATGAAGATAATTAAATGTTCTGTGAATATCAACTGAGATAAAGTATGTGAAGGACCTGGTACCTGGAGATGTCTAGGATCAAGGCCTGCAAGGCCAGGGATACCCAGAGCAAGACAGTGTATAAAGCAAGGCTCTCCTTCAGCGTGTTCTTGTCACTGATCCCCATTTCTAATCCAGGAGCCGGCTACCCAGGACTAAGTATCCACCCAGTCATTCTTGCCACAGTTGACTCCATGCCTTGGGCCAGTTCCCATTGAGATCTGTGGTCCCATCCCTTCTGTCTTCTCATTACTCACAGTATCTCCTGGAATACTCCCACCTACCCAGTTCCCGGACTAAAGTTAGGCTGAATTCTGTGCATTTTGACTTATCTTATAAAACATATTTAAAATTCAAACATATAAATATTCATTATGGAAGAACATCTTTTTTCAAGAAGTTAGAGTTGGGCTTTGTCAAAATCATTATCTGTTTAAAGGAGGGTCTAGTCCACCTGGGCCTCTGACAGGCACAGATCTGCCTCTGTGTCCTCAAAGACTGTCAAAGCAGGCACAGTGGACAGGAGAAGGTGCCCAGAGAAGTGCTTCCCTTGACTGCCTATGGTGAGCTGGGCAGGAAACTGATCCTGGTGAGCCCCATGCTCCCCAGGCTTCTCTCCTGACTCTACCCCCTGACTTCCTTAGAAAGGATTATGGTAAATTCTTGGGGAAACTTGAGCAGAGCTGCTGCTGTTCAACTTATCTTCTCCTGGGACCATCATCTACTGTGGTATTGACATCTCTAACTTTGGGCCTACGATTTGGTCTCTCCAAGTATATTGCAAGTAATATGGACAGAGGTAGTAAATCTAAAAAGAAGAGCAATGGAATGATTCACCCAAAGTTATTCAGAAGTCAGTGTATTGATTCAGTGTGATGGGGAGATATACAATTGGGACTCTGTAAACCAAATACAGCTTCTTCAGTTCAGGTAATTTTTTTTAAGTGGCAATTGCCTGTATAATAAGATTGGAGGCATTCTTAAAAGTCCACATACTCTGAAATTTCATCTGACTAGATATCAAGGCCCTCTTCTAGTTTAGTCACCCAGATATATATATATATATTATATATATATAAAATATATATATATTTTTTCCCTCCAGAAGTTTATTGTTCAGTGAAGACTTGGGGACTCCATCTGTGTTAGTGGAGAGTACGGTGGGTGTTGATAATGAAATGCCCTGAATGTCCTGGGCCAGCAGTGCGAGGATGCCAGATGGGCCGAGAAGGATAATAGGATTATAAGAAAACTGGACACCAGGCGGCGCCTGTGGCTCAGTGGATAGAGTGCTGGCCCCATATACTGATGGTGGCGGATTCGAAAGCCGGCCCTGGCCAAACTGCAACAACAACAAAAATAGCCTGGGTTTGTGGCAGGCACCTGTAGTCCCAGCTACTTGGAAGGCTGAGGAAAGAGAATCGCCTAAGCCCAGGAGTTGGAGGTTGCTGTGGGCTGTGATGCCACAGGACTCTACCGAGGGCAATAAAAGGAGACTCTGTCTCTAAAAAGAAAGAAAGAAAAGAAAAAAGAAAACTGGACACCACATCCCACCATTGCTTAGTGCTGGCTCTGGCTCACAATTGTGGTTGGGACTCACCTAACAGCCTTAACTCTGTGCCACCGACCATCGTTGAAGGAGCCGTTCACCATGATGGATGCCACACCACTGCCCAGGTTATAGCTAAAGGCATTGGAGAAGAACAAGACAGAGAACAGAATGAGACCCTCGAGCACAGGCAGGCACCATTCACAAATGGGCCTCCTTGCCCAAGTTCTTTGGAACTCAGGATACAGTTTCCTTAACAGAAAACGAAACAGTGTTGTCAAAGATGGTTGGTTTCTAAGCTAGGCTGTGATTGATTAAAAATTTAAAAAAATTCTAACTGTGGTAAAATATACATGACATAACCATTGCCATGTTAGCCATTTTTAGGCCTACGGGTGAGGAGTGTTAGGTACATACATTCAATATCTGCAGAACTCTTTTCATCTTGCAAAATAAAAACTTGTTGTACCCATTCCTCCCTCCTCCAGCCCCTGACAACCACTATTCGACTTCCAACCACCCTTCTAGTTTCTGTCTCCACAGATTTGACTATTCAAGATACCTCATATAGTTGAAATCACACAGTGTTTTTGGTCTTTTGTGAGTGGCTCATTTCACTTTAGAATAATGTCATCAAAGTTGCTTTCTTTAAGCCCCCACATAACAGAAGCATCAGTAGTACAATATCCGAAACAAGAAGAGCTCTATCATCGGTACAAGTCATCCTGGGTTGGATGGTGTTCATCCAAAATTTATGTGTGTGCAGAACATCAGAATGTGATCTTACTTGAAAATAGTCTTTGTGGATATAGGTAGTTAACATGAGGTCCTACTGGATCGGGGCAGCCATGAACCCAGCATGGCTGGGGTCCATATAAGAAGAGATGTGGACACAGAGAGAGAGATAGCAGAAGAGATGCCATGTGAAGGGGAGGGCAGAGAGACCGGAGCGGTGCAGTTAGAAGCCAGAGCACGCCCAGGACTGACTACCCGCACCCTCCAGAACCTGCGACCCGGAGGGGGGCAGGGAGCAGATCCTTCCTCAGACCCCTCCCCCCAAGGGACCAACTCCATGACACACAGCGTTTTGGATTTCTAGCCCTCAGAACTGAGAGTGAATTTCTGTTGTTTCAGCCATTCGATTTGTGGTATTAATAATTTGTTACCCGAGCACTAGGAAATTAATACATGTGTTTCCACTTAAAAAAAAAAAACAAAAAAACCAACAAGGGAACATTGCAGAGTAGTCTGAGCCCCAGAGGGATTAAGGGAATTTGCCGCACATCACAAAGCTAATGTGTAGAACTTGAACTTGGTGTATGATCTGCTCTCAATTCCCATCCCCCCCACTCCCCCAGTATCAGGTCCACCTGAGAGCTTGCTATTTTCTATTTCAGTTCTTAGTTCCCTGATACCTTAAGGGAACAGTGAAAACATGAACATGTTGTTTACCAGAGAGAAATATCCCTCTTAATCCAGTGCTCATTCAATTATTCTCCTTTAATTTAATTCAACAAATATTTAGTGAGTGAACTACTCTAACCTGGGCATTGGGCCAACTGCCTAGACCTTCCCTGGATAATACAATGAAGCCTGTGTAATCATGCTTTTGAGAGGAAACATGTTCCACCTGGGATAATGCTACCCTCATCTCGTAAGAGGAGGTGACTCTCCTGTACCTCATCGCCCAAGACATGGGAATATTGAGAGAAAGCCCACATTTGTTACCAGGCACTCTCACATACACTGATTTTGAGAAAAGAGCAAGAATAGAAAGTACTTGGCTTTCCCTGGAGAAAGCACCAGGGGTCACTGGCTTAATAACGGAGGCCCAAAGAAGTCCCACAACCCACTGACATTTAACCAAGAATAGGGCTCTGGGGTGACTTGACAAACTCTGGGACAAAACTGCCACTCTGACCCTGAAAAATCCACTGTTTTCTAATGAATTTTCCCACATCAAGAGTATCCGTATGTTGAACAGCCTGGGGGTGGAATTTTCAGTTTTCATTATTTGGTAGCCAAGTGCTTAGTGAATGCATATGAAATAGACAGACTCTTAGCTGAGTTTCTGTGACTGTTCAGACAGGCACTGTGGGAAGACAGAAAGAATGTGGACACTCAGATTACACCACCTGCCTCCATCTCTGGTCTTACCAATTTACTAGCTTGTGACCTTGGGCAATTTGCTTTATCTCTCTGAGCCTAAATTTCCTCATCTGTCAAATGCAGATGATAATCCCTCCCCTGAAGGGCCTTAGGAAATGTTAAGTAAGATAAGTGCAGAACATTCTGCAGGTAGGAGCCAAACAGACAATCCCATCCAGCAGGTGCTCATAGCACCTGGTGAAGCTTATATTGGGGAGACAGTGCAACCCAGGGACTAGAGGAGGGAGAAAGTTGCCACCAAGGTTAAGCGGTGATGGCTCTCCTGGAAGAGTGGCCACCTGTGAGAGTAGCCCACAGCTGGAAAGGTATTTACAGCTCTCAGATCTAACGCGATTTGGGCATAAGCGCCAGGACACTGGACTGGAAGGTGATTGTAACCCAGTACATGAAAACGTTTCATCTGTGTTCCATCTGGTCTGGACAGAAGGTGGGTTTCTTATTTTCTTCTCCAGCCCCATAACTCTCCTATTCATGCAAAGAGCCATAATGCGCTCTAGGGAGTTAACGCTGCTTCCTGCTGCTGGGAGTCCTTGTGGGTGGGTAACTGAGAGGGCTTCCGCATGGCCTGACTCTCCATCCCCCACTCTATCTGATTTTAGACCCTCCCTCCAAAGAGGCTTCTGCTTCACCAGACACACTGATGCTCACTCTGGAACAGGTCCTCTTTCATCTAATGATAAATGACGGAAAACAGAGGTTACCTCCATTGGAAGAGAGATTGGGACACCTCTTTGTAACATTTGTGTTCTGGGCGGGGGTGCTTTGATGTTTATGAACCTAAGCTACACGCTGAACAACAGCACACTGCATGTAGTTACACCTCAATACAAAAATTAGAAACAAAGGAATGAACAGATGCATGTCTGCCGATGCCTTGGGAAGGTGGCTACCAGGAAGGGCTTGCTCTGGGCCACTCACCTGGGTGTGCTCTAAAGGCTATTATGAGGCTAGACACCAATGTGGGCCATGGCAAAGTGCCACCAGGGAGGCCTTTTAGAAAGAAGCACACAGCCACCTTCATGCCTTCACGTGGTGACACTTAGTCATGTCCCCCAGTAGCACAGGGCACTTTACTAATGTCATATCTCTTCCCTTTCTCTGTTGCATGAAAATGTTATGAGGTGAAAATTAGTAGAAAGGACTGCTCACAAATCCAGCAGGTGGTAGGGTTCCCACCCCACATATGATCACAAAACAAAATGAAATGACACAAAAACAAAAATAAAAAACAAACAGAAAACCACACTCATTTTAGCAGAGCACTTTGATTTCCTTTTTTTTTTTTTTTCTGCTCAATCTTGCACTAAAACTATGATTACTTTTTTTTTTTTTTTTTTTTTAAGAATTCCATTGCTCTTCCCCATTCTTTGGTGGAAGGGCTTTGGGCACCAAATTAGCAAAAGAACCAGCACTTAGGTGGAGAAAGAAAGTCAAGAAAGTTGAAACTATAATTTTATTATCTTAAGCTTCCTCTCTTCTGTTTGCTGTGGGCCTGCATCTAACACTGAATGATTTGTCTCCTTTGTAGAATGATTTCCTCTCAGATCCCTCTGATGTTATTTCTCCCAGGGTGGGGCCGTGACTTACTAAAAATAACAATAACAACAATAATAACTAAATTGCACCAATAACTAAATTTTATCTCTATGAGGAAAAGACTTATAAAACCCTGAAAACACTCTAACCTGGGCTTACCAATGTTAAGTTACCCGAGGACAATAATTTTATTTTTATCATTATGACTAATAACTAGTTATGCCAGACCCTGCACTAAGTCCTTTACATGAATCAGTTTATTTCATCTTCACAGCCAACCCTTTCCTTTTACAGAGGAGAGGACAGAGAGTTGGGTAACTTACATGAGCTCACACAGCCATGAGGATCAGGCATGTCTGACTCCAAAGCCATTTCAGACCCTGTTTCCTACCGCGGGGTTCATGGAACCCCTGGGATGCTCATTTCCAGCCAGACCCTGGTGCCCGTGCACACCTACTCCATCAGATCTCGGGTCGGGTGGGATTGGAAGCCCAGAGTTCCCTGGTGACCCGCTGGATGCTGACATTTCCAAGCCACTGGCCTACACCATAATTCATTTGTATCTTGTGAACAGCCATGGCGGAGTCACTGCCCAGATGGGGGGAACGCAGCAGAGCTGTGATAGTGTGGCTCTAGGCCCAGGGAAGCACAGAAGACAGCCTCCGCCTGGGGTCGGCCGTGCATCCTACACAGAGCGCAGCTCAAACTCCAAGATTAGAAGAAAAACACAGAGCCAATTTTCAGAAATCTGAGAAAGAACTGGTAACATAAAAAATATGTCCAGGATGGAGCAGAGCTGTCTCAAGGGTGCCAAGTGGGCAGATGAGGGTAGGGGTCCCTCCGGGCTGGGCACGGGAGCCAGCTGGAGCGGTGGCCATGAGCAGACCCAGTTCCCTGTGGGGCTGGCGGGGGTGATGACAAAGTTGCAGCTGGTAGTTTAGGGGGGAAGTTAGGCCATCCCACCCACAGCTGAGCTACTGTTTCAGTTCCCTTTTCTGGGTATAATCAAGTACTTGAGGCCTTGGTGAGGTTAACCACAGGAAAACCACAAGAAAATGGCTTGGAGGCAGCCAGCCTGAAAAGGGGTGTGAAGAGCTCTGAGTTTGACCTCTGGGCCAGTGAGATAGGGGCAGCCACGGGGGAGGGGACATGGCGGGAAGAAGCCTTTCACCTGCCAGCCTCCAGCCTCAGCCACACATGGCTCTCCAATGTCCCCAGTGATCATAGGATGGAATCATTTATCATGCTATGCTTTTTAGGGACAAGTGTGATATTGGGTAAGTGACATTTCCCCTCAAAATGCCTTTTATTCAGATTGAAAGATTTATGCTATCCTACTCCAGCTGTCAGTAACCCCAGCACATGACCCATGACCAGCAGAAGTCCAGAATTAAGTCATCTTTTCCATAATTCAGTTATCTCTTCTTTGTCAATCTCAATTCCAATTAATTTCATATCATTTAGTGAAAACTTGTTCTAGACATCAGAGGGAGATTAAAGAAGTAAAAGCTGGAAAAAAAAAAAAGAAAGAAAGACAAATGCCTCTCCCATGGAACAGATGGTAGACTGAGCCGACCTCTAAGAATTCAGTGGGCATCAGAATTGCCTGGGGAAATGGTCACCACAGGGATTGCTGCCCTGAGAATTTGCATTTCTTTTCTTTCTTTCTATCTTTTTTTTTTTTTTTTTTTTTTGAGACAGAGTGTCACTTTGAACCCATCACCTTCAGGGTATGTGGCTGGAGCTATAACCACTGTGCTACGGGGCTACGGAGCCAAGAGAATTTGCATTTCTAATAAGTTCTCAGGTGATGCTGCTGCTGCTGGTCTAGAGACCATACTTGGGAAACCACTGGTTTAGAGAAGTGATTTCTAACCTCAGGGGAGAATGTGTCATTATGATCTTTAGAGAAGTGTTTTCATGCTGTGTACACAAAACAGACCCTGCACGTTGGAAACTCAGCTCTCACCCATTCTGGTGAGCAGAGGGTGAGGACAAATTCTTCAAGTAATCTGTGCTTTGTTCCTCTTGAAGCAGGAGACAGCAAAGCGACATTCTCCTCTCCAAGGCTACACAGCCTCAGCATCACCTGGGAAGGTACTAGAAATGCAAATTCTGAGGCTCCACCCCGACCTGCCAAACCAGAAACACTGTAAGGGGGGGCGTGCAGCAAACTGTGTGGGGACCACTTCCCCTGGTGATTCTGATGCTCACTGTGCTCTGAGAATTCCTGCTCAGTCTCTAGACCATCTGCCCTATGGAGAAGGCATTTTTTTTTTTTTTTTTTTTTTGACTTTTATTTCTTTACTTTGCTTCTTTAATCCTCTCTCTGATGGCTGGTGCAAGTGTTCTCTAAATGACATGAAATTAACTAGAATTCAACCAGACAAAGGAGAGACACGTGAACAAGGGAGCAGAGCCAGAATTTAAAGCCAGGTGTCCTGGGGTCTTCAGATCTCCCGAGCTGCTGCGGTGTGCTGTGCTGAGTCCTCGCTGTCATGCTCGGTCCCTGCTGGGTGGAATCAAAGCTCTCCTTTACTCCTTCCTACTCTGTGAGTACAGAGCAAATGGCAGTGACACACTGGACTTGTTCTGTAGAGGGCTAGATGCAGGTTTTAGGCTTGTCATCCATTTCCTTTTGAAGCTACTCAAGTGCAGTCCTGTAGTGTGGCCACCATCACAGGCAATGTATAAATGAACGAGTGTGACAGTATTCCAGTAAAACCTAGTCTACCAAAATGGGTGGTGGGCCAGATTTGGCCTGTAGGCTGGGCTTTGCTGTTTGCTGCCCTGGCAGGTGAACGTTGGAAAGAAAGTCCGGGAGCCTCAAATAAACCTGGGGCTTCAGGCCATAGCCTGTTCCAGCAGACTGTGTTTTGGCTCACTTTTGAATCACTGCTTGGCAAGATCGACGCTGTCCTAGGAGAAAGGCAGGGTGCTGCTGCAGGCAGCCAGACAGGGGTTACCTGAACACCAGGGCGCCATCCCGAAGGCCCAAGGAAATGAAGTCGCTGTTGGGTCTCATGGAGCTGTCTCCCCGCCACAGCAATAGGCCATCCTTGGCAGTCGTCTTAAACCTCATGAACACATTTGATCTTGATCCTGACACCCTGGAGGAGATACACAAACAAGTCCACCAAATCAAACATCAACATCTGTTTCCAAGCATTCCCAGTTTTGTCTGCCAGCCCCAAGCAACCAGATGTAAGGATAATGTGGCATTTCTGACACTTACTTCACCACCACAAGTCACACCCCAGGTCTAAAGGTCTGCACTGCTCACTCGGCAGCAGTGTCTGTCTCCCCAAGCACTGCCAGCCCTTGAGAGGGAACACTTGCTGAGTCACAGATTAGCCAGACGATGGCCAATGCCACACGGTCTCCCCTGCAGCTCTTGGCATCCCTCATTCTTCTCTCTTTCCCGTCCTACAACTCAAGGGCCCCATGACTCAACAGTGAGTGTGTTTCCCAATTACTGAGAGGCTCAAATCAGCAGCGTTGCTGGTCTATGATCGTCACTGTGGATGGCCAGCTGTGGCAGGGACTGTCCTCGGGGGCAGGGCCTAGATAGGCAAGACTGCACAGGGGGTGAGTCGCAGGCCAGGGAGGTGATCTGATGGGTTAATGGTCTAGAGGGGTGTTGGAGCAGAGCCAAGATGGAGAGGAAAAGAGGGTCAAGTGGATGGGCTCCATCCCACAGCCACGGCTGGGAATAGGGTCATATGCTGATGTGCTCATATCAATTTTGGGGAATAGACTAGTTCAGAAATCTATTCTCACTAATCTGAGTAGTGTTTTGTTGGAGGAAAGGAATAGAGCAAGCCTGAGGTCCTTGACTCAAAGGTGAGATAGGAGTAACAATTTAATATTGCTACTAATACAACACCATTGGAAGAGTTTTTTTCCATCCTTCTGTCACTTGTACCATCTTGTGTCTGTCCCACACACCCACATCTGCAGCTGTAGAATGCGGTCAACAGTGCACAGTGGAGGGGACTTTCCCCTGGTTCCAGGGCCCGATGTAGTCAGGAGGAGACCGAGTCTTCCTTCCCATGCCGGGCCTCAGAGGGAGGAGTGGGGAGCAAGCTCCACCTGGCCGGCTGCAGAGCAGCCCAGCCCTGGCTGCTTCCTAGAGACTTGCTGTCCCCAGATTTTTGCTCCGGGTTCCTTCCTCCTCCTACTTGCCTTGGGTATATTGCTTGTACCAGTTGATCAAGAGGTTCCCATTTCTCTGGACAGTGATGGGTTTGTGGGTGAACATATGATCCACTTTTGTCCAATGAGATAGAGGAAATTCATGAGGAGGATTCTGGAAGAGATTCCTTACTTTTTAAAAAGAATCATGTGAGAGAAAAAAAAGGGTTTTCTTTTTTTAGAGACAGAATCTTACTCTGTTGCCCTTGGTAGAGTGCTGTGGCATTATAGCTCACGGCAACCTCCAGCTCTTGGGCTTAGGTGATTCTCTTGCCTCAGCCTCCCGAATAGCTGGGACTACAGGCGCCCACCACAACACCCGGCTATTTTTCTGTTGCAGTTTGGCTGGGGCCGGGTTCGAACTCGCCACCCTTCGTTTATGGGGTCGGCACCCTACTCACTGAGCCACAGGCACTGCCCCCTACCCCCAAAGAGGATTTTTCATATCCACTAAGTATTGCCTGGTTTTATATTACAGCTATCTTATGAGCATCTTAAGGGTAGCTGGGGAGTGGCCCTGGAGAGTACGCTGAGGATAACAAGGCAGAAACATGGATGAGATTTAAGTCTTTGAGATATAGTTGCTTCTCTGAATCAGTCAACCCAGGATCCAGTCTAAATCTACACTCCTTGTTATATAAAATAATAAATTTCCTTCATGTTTAAGCACTTTAAGCTAAATTTTCTGTTACTTGATACCAAAGGCATCTAAATGAAATACTCTGAACTTGACTTTGCTTGTAGCTTCACACACGTGTGTATTCACATACACATACATCAACATGCGTGTAAACACACGCACACTGTCAGAGTTGCTCTTGTTTGAGGCCCCAAGCTTTCTCCTCTCCCCAAGTCCTTCTATTCCTCAAGCCGGCCCAGTGGTTTCTAAGCATCAGAGTTTATTAAAGCCTTGGCGCTCTTTCATGTTGTGTCACCTGCTTCTGTGGACTAAATGACCTTCTGTCTTGGGAGAGAAAGGACTGAAGAGGGAAGAGGAGCTCTCCTGGCAGGGAATCCATTTCACTAAGTCCTCACACCAAGACAACATAGATAAATACACCCCAGGATTAAAAAAATGAAGCAATGTCTGTCCCATGTACATTCAGAGTCACCAAGGACATCCAATGCCCCAGGGAATTTTCTCTTAACTACTTTTGTTCCCTGAAAAGCCACCAAATTCCACCCCAAGAGCTGGATGCCATTAGCTTAAAGATTTGCCTCAGTGTGTTAAGATGAAGGAAATTCTAGAATGACTGTGTTGAGGGCAGAAAGGGAGATGGCATACTGTAAACTACAAAGAACTGGGGGAGAGAAAAGAAACAAATGAAGGTACCAAAGGCAAGCTTGGCAGGGCTGAGGATTTGGCTGATGGCCAGCCTTCCCCCTCCCCATTCGAAACTCCATTTCACCATGGAGGGCTAGAGCTTCTGCCACCAGGGGTGCAAAGCCATGGCTGTGACTGGGTTGTCCACATGAACAGAGCTGAGAGGTCCCTCACCTCCCTGGCCGGAGCCTGAGGACATCAGACCTTTGCTGGGAAAGGTGCAAAGTAGCTACTCACCTGGCGGGAAATGGGCTTGGATCTGTTGGTCTGGTTCCTGAATCCTTCTGCTATTGGCCCTTTCAGAGCTGAAGACTACGGCCACAGTGTGACGTTAACTGCCCTGCTCAGGGAATCCCACTCGTAACCCTGGCTGCAGGAACATCAGATTTTCCCTGCTTCTCAAAAGCCTGAATATTGGAAACCCTGGGGCTGATCATGTTACCCCTGTAAGCCCTTTGACCAGAAAGACTTTGGATCATTTCAAATGAAGGTTTGGAAAGCTGGTTTTTCAAACTGAATTTGGTTTTGTTGTTTCCTTCTATTGTGTCTGTCTGTCTGTGTGCCTGCCCAGGTTTCCCCTGAGGCTGTGATTAAGGAGTCTTCTGTGAGGATTATCTTTTGGAGCCCTAGATGAGAAAGATAAGGAAGCCCCAGAAAGATGAGGAAGGTGCCTGGTGAAGCTCATTACCTTTTAAGGATATCCGGACTATCATATGTCAGGTAACTGCGCCCGATAAACTGTGGGATCTCAATGGCTTCTGTGATTGCTGGGACAGAACAGAAAACAAGGTTACATGGTACATGTCTCTCTTGACCTCTGCACTCATATATGTGGCAGAAAAACACCAAGAAAGCCAGCTCCTGGAAATACAACACTTAGCAACTTGTCAGCCTCTTCCTCTCGGCTGCACACACACTTGGCCAGGCCCAGTGACCCAGCCCGAAAGCCTGGAGTTGGCTTCTTCCCATTTTCCCCTCCCTGGGAAGCCTTGTCTCTGTCACTGGCCTCAGCAACTGCTGAGAAAGCCTTTAAATGTGCTGAAACTTGAACTGTTCCCAATTATTCTTGGAAGCCAAAGAGCAGGTCTTGGGCCATGTGGGGAGCAGCTGGGATAACCCCAGATGTTCTCTAAGGGAGGTAGAGGAAACAAATCTCTAAACAAAGCCCAGTAGGATTCTTTATTTAAAACTAATCTGCCCCAGGGCCCCTTCAGCTATGACCTCAAGAGACTAAAGGCTGCTGGATGAGGCCTCTGCATTTATCACCACCTCCCAATGTGCTCCCTAAGATCCTCACCACGTGCTCATGAAGGAGGTGATTGGGCAGGTGAAGGCTGGTCCTTCCCACTGCACCAAGAAGGTGAGGCGTAGAAGCGTCAAGGATTTGTCTGAGGTCACAGGGCTAAGGGAGCAACTGACCATGAGCCTGACCGGTGCCCTCTTTACTTTCCAGTATCTTAGAACTGTACTCCTTTCCTCCCAAACTTTTAGCACTTTGCCTCAGGTGATATCCTGAGGAGTCCCCCTCTTACACACAGCAAAAGAATAGGTTAAGTCACTGTGTTTGGCATCCCCAATGGAGGGTGAGGTTAGAGGATTTCTGCTAGAGAGATAATAGCGTTCTCCCTCTTTCTTCTTTGGAAAGATATAGAAATGGCAGTTTAAAGAAATTAAGGCAGAATAAATCTCATATTCAAAGAAATGTGCAAACTAAGAGAGCATAAACTAGCTTGTGAGACAAGTTATAGTGTCAAGAAAACATGTGGCCAATGCAAAAAAGTTAGTGAACTAAGGATTCTGCACCCAGGAGAGGAAATGTGTCATTATTTGATGCTATGAGCCATGGGAAGAGTTTAAACTTAACTTTTATTTATTTATTTCTCATAAATATTTTTTAATATACAAAAGAAGAGAAATAATAGCAAGCTCAGTGATATTAAACCCTTAAGTATAAGGTCCTGGGTTGGCAGGTTCCTAAAAACTTTTCATAAACAAAATAGGGAAGAAGGGAGGAGGGGAGGAGGGAAGGCGCACAAGTACAGGCAGGGAAGGGAAATAAACATGTGGAAGACGATTTCTGGGGCAGCCATCCGAAAAACTCATCTGTCTCTGACGTGGCACAGCCCTGGGCAAGGGCCTTCGGCCTGGAGGACCTGTCGGGGATGGATGGGAAATGCTGTCTTTTTGAGACAGAGTCTCACCGTGTTGTCCTGCCATGTCCCCAGCCCATGCTCCCTTCCGGCTGACGTAGATAGGAGGAAGACGAGAAAAACAAGGGAGTGGAGGGAGGAAGAAACAGTGGGTTGCATGGCAAGAGGATGGGGACAGGAGCTGAGTGGGAACCTGAGTGGGAAGAGTGAGCAGAAGGGACACGCTTGAGTGAGAAGAGGACCCAAGTCAGTGCCAAGGAAGCTGGGGGAGAGGCCTGGAAAGGGCGAGCCCCAGACGGGCAGCCATAGGCAAGGAGAGCTCAGGGGAATGGAAAACAAAGACGGGAATGCCCAGAGAGAGGGGTCAATGGCCAGGGGATGTAAGTGGGAATGCCAGTGGAGGGGGAGAGGGCAGAAATGGAGGAGCGAGGGAGCTCTCGGGTGTGGGGTCAGGGCACCAGTGCTGAGAAGGGAGCCGGGGAGACAAGCTCCACCCGGGCTCTGGAGGAGGCCCTCCCAAACTTCCGAGAACCAAGTTGGCAGATTTGGCTGCTCCCCAGGGTGAGAGGTACAGCCAGGGCCTGTCACTGCTGGTGCTGGCCATGGCTGTGAGCCTGTGGCCAATAGCCATCTTTCCCCTGGACTCCTTGAAGTGGTCAGGATGTGCTTGTCACACGTCAGTTCTGCACACACAGCCCCGGAGAGGTCAGTGTGAGTCTGCACAGCTGCCTGCTAAGCCCCCAGTGTAGGGGCTCAGGCGCTCCCTGAGGCCTAGCTGGGAGACGCGTGCTCTCAGGGCCGGCCCTGCCACCCCATCGGCATGTCCAGCTCCCACCTTGCTCACCCCACCTCCCCCCGCATGTGGCAGGCCCTGGTGCCAGCCCAGAGCTCTCACGGGGCTACTGTACTTACTATTGAGGCAGTAGTTCCCACACTCTGCCCGGGGCCAGCATGGAAGAAAACGGGGAGAGTCAGACTTTCACAGTCATTGTCAAATCCCAACAGTGCTGCAGATCATTTGAAACCAGCCTTGTTTCTCTCTTGAAGCCCTGCTAAGGGTGTGTGACTATGAGCTCTAGGAGTAGCCGCTGGCAGTCTCTCCTGGGTACGAGTGGCATCCGGCCACACTTCCCCTCCACCAGCACCCTTGATGAAGGTGGGGGGTGGTGTGGCCAAGAAGATGTTCATAGATTCTCTGACACTTCTGAGGCTCCCTCACCTTCAACTGACAGGTTTCTTCCAAACCTGGAAAACAGCTCTTGCTAAGGACTTTCTTGCCTTGTCACTAATTATTACTGTTCCTGGCTCTAGATTGCGTGTTAGAAAGGAATGATAAGCCTCTTTCCCTAGTGGAAACTATCACTCTAATTCCCATCCCACCCCCCCTTGCAAGATTCCAGAGCTTGGTTATTTGTCATTAACAAAGGGCAAGGGTACCCTCCAGAAATGACACTGTGAGTACAAAATAATAAAAATACACTCCATTTAAGTCAGTACATTTGGACAAATATTAATCCCATCCAAGAACATCAGAGCTGGAAGTGACCATAGAGCCCTCTCTGGTTCTTTGTAATTTAAGTATTGTAAACATGATTATATTTTAACCTAACCTTTATGCTTCCTTTTTGCTATCTTTTTTTGTCTTTTTCTCTGTGCCAATGCCCTTGCTGATTTATTAGTTGAAATGTGTTCTTGTCTTTCTTTCACATTTGTACCTAAAAGTTCGCCCCATCTGACATAAGAAAACACCCCAGTGAATAGCAGTCTCCAAGCCAGAAGCCCAGGAAAGGCAAATTTTCCATTTGGAGGCCTTGGAATTCCCAGTAGAATACAAAGAGCTGAAGGGACAAATGTCTCTTTAACACTCTCACAGGAGGTTAGCAAAGCAAAGGGCCTTGCAGGTACGGATGAAGAGCTTTCCCAACAAGCAGGCCTGTCTCAGCAGCACCCTTACCAGGTGGCCACCCACCCCAGGGAGACGCTATTCCCCACAGATAGTTCACTCATACACAGCCCACATGTTCCCTTTCTGGGCCATTCTCCTTGCTACAAAATTCTTTATTATGCTAAGCTGACTCTGTAGCCACTAAGTCAGAAAGCAAAAGCAAAGCCAAATAAACAAACAAAACCTTTTTTTATACTACTGCCCCTTCGACTATCTAAAGACCAACATCTAGACTAAACACTCCCAGGTTTTCAAAACACCATTTAATGATACACCTAAGAAAAGAGAAATTTCTCATAGTAAGAAGAGTTTATATGTTTTATTAATTTGTGTTTTCTTATCATAGGACCCATATGGAAGCGATTTTTTTAATCAACTGGGACCAAAAAAAAAAAAAAAAAAAAACCCCAACAAAACAGAAAAACCCACCCATGTAAGACCCAGCAATACGATATGAATTTACTACATGTAATATAAAATACCCTAAATGTTGCATGTGTGATAGATTAGTGATCAGCCAAGACTGGAGAGCATGTGTCCTAAGCTTTGTCTCACAGCTATGGATCTGTTGTGTGCCGAGTGGCCCATCTGCTATGGAGAAACACCCCCATCTAGTGGCGGTGGGGGATCCTGCACCGTCTGGGGCCAAGCCCTTCTCAGTAATGCTGGGAAGGGAAGAGAAGACAAAGCTCAGAAATTCTTTCCCAAGTGACCTGTCCACTATTGGCTGGGAGAACCTGGAGAAAACAGCTATACCCTGTATCCACCTCTTGAGCACTCAGAGCATAGCAAAAGCTCTGAGAAGTCCCGCAGAAGGGGGATTATCCAAATTTATTTGACCCTGGAACACCACATTCAGATACTTTGTGTATCTGAATGTGTTTCTGTCTCTCTGAATGCAAAGCAGCCATTAACATTCCCCAGAACTTTTTTTTTTTTTTTTTTACATGCACTTTGTGACACTCTGCCAGAACACATCAGTAACTCAGGCATTTACACGAGCTCTGTAGGACTAGGACACAAGATGGGTCAATTGTAATGTGAGTAGAGAAAAGAGAAAAAAGAAATTTCTAAGGACATTTTCAAGGGGGGTGGCCTTGTGGAGGTGAGAAGAGGCCCTAGGTATTAGGGTGGCACAGGAGGTGCCAAGTTTTAGAGGGAGAAGATGCCTGAAAGTGAAACCCCTAAATGGAATGACCCAAGGCAAGCCTGATAATTTTTTGTTGGTGCTTTAAGTCAAGGCTGAAATTAGAAGAACCTCTGGCTCCTCTGGACTCCTGAGGTGGAGACAGAGAGGCTTGGTTTTCTGTGGCTGCTGCTGCCAGCAACCAGTGGCACCCTGAGAACCTCTCAGCAGCTCAGGGCTAGCTGGATGCCCACCCTGGGCTCAGGCTCTCAGGCTATCACCTCCAACCTTGCAGGGAAAAAGAGAGGTCCTGAAACCACTTGGGTAGTCTGAATGCCTGGAACTACTCCAGGACTTGTCTGAGTGTCTGCCCCCTGCCCTCCTGTGCCATCAAATGGTGAGAACAAGTGTCAAATCTTCCTCCTTCAGCCCTTGTGGAGTCTTCCAGCCACGCTCTGAGGAGGTTAGAGGAAACCAGACTCACTGAGGATTGAGAAAACCAAATTCCTCATGGAGAAGGTGCCCCCGAGTACAGAATGAATGAGGCTGATGGTTGCTTCTATGCCATTCCACACCAGGTAAATGCACTGGTTAACTTGTGTGGGGAATATTTGGAAAAGGTTCTTGCTTTTGAAGTATGGTTTGATTACCAGGCAGGAAGATAAAACCCCTCAACTTTGAAATAATGAGGCTAAGAATCACCTTGCTGAATGAGACAAGCTTTTCCCTGACAACCAAGAATGGCTTCTCACCATTCTAGGTGTTTCAAGCTAAGAATTCACCCAAACTTTCAGTGTGTTCTCTTGCACCTCTGTGGACGATGCAACTGCCCATCTCTCTTCCTTTCCTTTCCTGTCCTCATATGGGGCTAGATACTTCCCCCAGTCTGTATCATACTGCCTACAATTCTGTGCCCACTGGAGCTTGGAAAAATTATCCCAGAGCCCCATTAAACATCTCTGGTTTTTACAATGGATGAGGAAATTATGGGATACAGGCCTTACATGCCATACACAAACCTTCCTAGAAGCAGCATCTTGATTTTAAAATACAGGAAAATATTGATATAACATGGAGGGTGGCTGTTAGCTCATCTGGGTTTCAGTCTTGGTCCCAACGTACTTTGCAGGAAGAGGTCTAAACAACCCCGGTCCCCTCTGCCACGATCAAAACCCTCAGATCTCATCAGGGCCAGGCCCTCAGTGGGACCTGCTTTGTCATTCTGGTGAGATGTGTTTCTCATTGAACCTGGATCTATAGCTACACTTTATGTCTGTTATAGCTAACGTTCTACAGCAGGGAATGAGGGCTAACAAGTTCACAAATTATCCTTTCCTTTTTCCACAGCTAAATGTCCACTGAAGTCTGGACTTTATACATGTATTGACCATTGGCACTGGAAAGCAGGAGCCTACTTAAATGCCTGTGGTAAAAGTGGAGACGTGGGACATTCAAACCTGGTGTGTAAAATCCAGACCAAGTTTTCTTTTCTTTTTTTTTTTTTTTTAGAGACAGAGTCTCACTTTGTTGTCCTTGGTAGAGTGCTGTGACATCACAGCTCACAGCAACCTCAAACTCTTGGGCTTAAGTGATTCTCCTGCCTCAGCCTCCTGAGTAGCTGGGACTACAGGCGCCCACCACAATGCCCAGCAATTTCTTTTTTTTTTTTTTGGTTATTGTTGTAGTTTGGCCGTGGCCAGGTCCGAACCCAGTACCCTCCGTATATTCACTGAGCCACAGGCATCGCCCAAGACCCAGTTTTCTGAAAGAATGGGCTACTCTTAAACTAAATCTCTGCAATTAGCTAAAGAACAATTTGCTTGTTAGATGTTTAATTAGGATAATTCACAAATGGATCAATTACTCTTCCTTATTGAAATATGTATTTCATGATTTGCCATGCAGGTGTCAAAACTCATTTAAATATAAGAAGCAGGTACTATTTAGTCTTCTAATCAGCAAATGGCATCTTTGACATTTTCTAAGACTGCTGCAAAACCTCTCCTACCATTCCATATGCCCAAATATGTACCCACATGTCATAGTCTCCCTCTAAGCCCTACTTCTGATAAAAATCAGGAACCTGGGAACAAATAGGAAAAAAAAGAGAGCACATTACTTCACAGGCTCACTGCCTTGTTTCCTTCAAGCCTGTTTGCTTTTTATATATAAAATATATAAATAAATAAATAAAATATATTTATTTATTTATTTTTGCAATTTTTGGCCGGAGCTGAGTTTGAACCTGCCACCTCTGGTACATGGGGCCAGCGCCCTACTCCTTGAGCCACAGGTGCTGCCCTGCTTTTTATTTTTTATTATTAATTCCTAGGAAGGTGAGGCCACATTGATATTGGAAATAGAGAGCTCCTTGTGGACCAACATGACAACTTGGGCAAGATTATTCTAGATGCCAGGTCAACAGGCTTTCATTAAGCAGGTGTAGAAAGTGAGTTGGGCAGGGACCTAGGGTCTATGACCTGCCCTGTCTTTCAGGTAAGGGCAGGATGGAAATTGAGTAGCACATAGAACCTGCTATTGGATTTTATTTTTCTTGGCAATAATAAGAATGACTAGCATGAGTTGATTGGTTGTGCATTTACCAGACACTCTTCCAAATGCTTTATATGCATTGCCTTATTTAGTCTGTATACAACCCTCTGGGTTAAATACACAATAATATCGCTGTTATTGTTCCCATTTTATAGTTGACAAAACTAAAGTACAGGTGATTTGATAGCATGGAGAATAGCACTGTACAGAAGGTTATGCATACTCTAGTTTGGAGCAATTAATGCATAATTGGTATTTTTCTGCATTTGGGCCAGGTTTCTCTTTACAGTACTCACAGATGCCATCAAAATATTTAGTCAAGCTCTTTTGGCTCTCCGAGCAGCACCATGGCAATTGACAAGACCAAACATCTTACAAAAGATGAAAGGTTGCAGAAAAGGTTGATACATTTTCTAAAAAGTAATGGTATGATGTGAGAACTGCTATGTTCAATATAAGAAATAGTGGGAAAACACTAGTTGCCAGGACTCAAGGAACCAAGATTCCTTGGATGGTCTCCAGGATCCTGCTTGAAGTGAGCTCTGCAAATATGCAAAACAATGAAGTTGTACTTAGAAAATTCTAGATGATTAAGTGAGGATGTTAAGGGTAAACACTGCCTGACTAACTCCCAGGGCCCAGATCTTGATTGTGGGTGGTAGACCATGACCACAGCTCCTGCTGATGTTAAGACTACTGATGGTTATTTGATTCATCTGTGCTGCTTGGGTCTACTAAGGAGTCAGATATGGAAGACCTCTTATGCTCAGCATCCACAGGTCCACCATCTCTGGAAGAAGATGATGGAAATCATGAGCTAGAGGTGCAGACACATGACTTGAAAGACATGGTCCATAAATTGATTTTGGACAGCCCTGGAGAAGACACGGAAAAGACGGGCCAGCCTATTGATCTCCTCCGTGATCTCTTTGAGAGAACAATCACCATGGTGAAAGGAGCCCAAGTTGGGATTGGTGGGGGGGAAACTGGGGCAGCTTCATGGTGAAGATAGTAGTTCTGGAAAAGCTACTGGGGATGACGCAGTGCTAAAACTGAATGAGCTGATGGACATGAACCCCCGGTCCAGGAACTGACTTAAACTTCAGACTTTTAATAGTGACAAAAAGTCCTATTTGTGAAACAAAAATCATTTAATCAAAATATTTATCAGCTTATAAAGCCCAGGCATCATCTACCTGTCAGGACAGGCTCTGGTAGTGGCTCAGATGTAAATGTCCTGAAAACCTTGCTATATTATGGGTTCACTTTTTGGTTGTTAAACCATGAGGGGACTCTCAGGGAAGGAGCCAGGGTAAAGGGGTGGGGATCCTATTTATCTATTATAGCAAAAGTATATCAGCATTTAATTCTTTTTTTTTTTTTGAAATATGTGTAGTTTATTGGATGCCAGTCACACCTCGTCGGAGCTATGGAGAAATTACACAAAATGACATGGAAGGACCTAGAAGTATACAGCATTTAATTCTTATTAAGTAATTAAAGTAGTTTATATTAAGTAATATAAAGTAGTTTATAATTAATCATCTCATAAGTTGCTGAAATACTTGATCAAAATAACCAGCATGGCTGTATTGGTGCTACCAACTCTTGAAGAGTGAGGGCTTCCCGCTGGCTGTCTGTTCCCTCCAGGAAACAGCCCCCTGAGTGTACCTTTCTGG